>WBNH01010445.1:43356-82657 GCA_013401255.1 Urocolius indicus | reverse complement strand
CGCGCTCGCCCGGGGCTGTACGAGTGCCCCCGTTCCGCGTCAGAAGGCGCGGCGGGACGGTGCGAACGGGACCGCCCGGCCGACTCGCGGGGTCCTCCCCGCAGCTGCAGGAAAAGCCCCTCTCGCCGTCGCCGAAGCGGTGTCGAGAGGCGACCCAGGCTTGAGCAGTGGGGCTCCGACTGCTGCGGTTCGGGGAAGCGGCCAAGGCGTCTCCCGAGCCTGGGGACACCTCCCGGCTCTCCTCAGGTCCCGGCGCACCCGGAGGTGCAGCCAGGGCTGCGGGGCATGTGTGCCCCTGCCCCTCCGCAGGGCGCTGCCCGCTTCTGCCCCTTTCAGCACAGCCTGTGGAGGCGCGGGTGCCGCCCTTTGATCCCGACAGCAGTTACGCGTTGCTGTTTAGGTGAAAGGGCTTCGGGGTTGCTGCCTGTCCAGGCAGCGCTATGGCTGATTTGTGTAGGTGTTGCTCAAGGCCGTCTCTAGCGAGTCATGCCCAGGAACAGTGGCTGCTTCCCAGTGACTGCCTCTGTGCTACTGAGAGAGACGGACTTCTGCAGTAATTTCTTGATTTGACTTCCATTCTCTGGCTGAGGGTTGTTTCTTGGTTTATTCATGTTTTTTTGTTTTGTTTTTTTTGTTTGTTTGTTTGTTTGATTTGGTGTTTATTTTGTAGTTTTTTTTTTTTTTTTAATTACACCTAAGATTTAATTTAAAAACTTGAGCTTACATGGTAGAACGATCAAATTAAATGAACCATCTTGTGCAAGCTACTAATGAGGCAATAGTAGTATGGTGGTTTAGCCTGTCTGGGTGCCAGATGCCCACAGAGTCGTTATATCACTCCCGCTCCGAAACAGGACAGGGGAGAGAGAAAGATAATGAGAGGTTTCTGAGTCAAGATAAGGGCAGGGACATCACTCAGCAATTAGTGTCATGGGCAAAACAGACTCAGCTTGAGGAGAAAAGGTCTGACTTATTAATAACAATCAGAGCAGGGAAATGAGAAATAAAACCAAATATTAGAACATCTTTCCCAATCCCCCCTTCTTCCCAGGACTCTCCTTCCTTCCCCCCTGCCAAGCGGCGCAGAGGGTGGAGGATGGGGGTTACAGTAAGTTCATTACTGCGGTGACTTTGCCACTGCTGCTTCTCAGGGGGAAGCCTCCTTACGCTTCCCACTGCTACACTCTGGGTTCCCTTCCACAGTAGATAGTCCTCCATAAACTTGTCCATTTTGGGTCCTTCCTATGGGCTACAGTTCCTCATGAACTGCTCCGGTATGAGGCCTTCCACAGGAGCCCTGTGGGTCATCCATAGGGAGAACAGTCCTTCAGGGTCAGACTGCTCCAGTGTGACCCTCACAGGATCACAAGTCCTGACAGCAAACCTGCTCTGGCTTGGGCTCCTCTCTCCCCACGGGCTCACAGGTCCTGCCAGGAACTTGCTCCGGCATGTTACAGCTTCCTTCAGGCATCCACTCGCTCTGGCATGGAGTCCTCCATGGGCTGCAAGTGGATCTCTGCTCCCTGGCAGCCTCCGTGGACTGCAGGGGCACAGCTGCCTCACCATGGTCCCCACCACAGGTCACAGGGGAGTCTTTCTTCCAGGGCCTAAGATCCTCCTCCTCATCCTTCTCCACTGACCTTGGTGTCACTGGAGATGTTTTCACATTCTGACTCCCTGTTGCTGCTACAGTTTAGCAACTGCGTATCAACTTCTTAATGTTCTGAAATGTGTTATTCACAGAGATGTTACCTAAATCACTAATTGCGTCAGCCTTGGTCCATCTTAGAATTGACTGGTAATGGCCCTATCAGCTACAGGGGAAGCTTCTGGCAGATCTTTGTTTAAAGAAGCCACCCCTGTAGCCCCCCAGCTACCAAAACATGGCCTAGACAAAACCAGTACAAGTAGTCTCATGAAAAAAACTGCTGAGTTATACATCAACTTTACTGGATGTCAGGAGGGTGGCGCCAGGCTGTTCTCGATGTCCAATGATAGGACAAGGGGCAGTGGGTATAAGCTGGAACATAAGAGATTCCAAAGAAATACAAGGAATAAGTTCTTCACTGTGAGGGTAATGGACACTGGAACAGGCTGCCCAGATGGGTTGTGGAGTCTCCTTCTCTGGAGACATTCAAAACTCACCTGGACGAGTTCCTGTATTACTTACTTTAGGTGGTCCTGCACTAGCAGGAGGGTTGGACTAGATCATCTTTTGAGGTCCCTTCCAGCCCTTGAGATTCTGTCCTTAGTCTTGGTGTAGAATTCCTGCCTGCTCTTGCTGTAGCCTGCTTTCTCATCTTACTACCCTAAGCAGGAGCAAAGCTGCTTGCATGGTTTTTGTAGTGGAGAGCGAGAACTGTGGTCTATGTCCATCACTAACAGAGCATCTGATCAAGAAGACTCAATACTGCATAAGGGTTATCTCACATTATCTCCTTATATAGGAGGAAGAGGGAATCCAAGGTTGTCTTGACTTACAGTCTCTGCCATGAGCTTAAGTTCTCCAGAGGGAGCCATTCTCTCCCTGCATACTTGAAGAAAGATGAGACGAGTAGGGGACTGCTAAAAAAGACTAGAAAGAGAATTTTCACAGTCTCTTTTCCTGGAGGCTTAATATTGTTCTGGTGCTCCATGAAAGTATGCTTATTTTCAGAATTAAAATTTTTTTAGAATCATCAATATTTTACAGACATTTGGTGGCAGATTGGGTCTGTAGCATTCAGTTATTTCAGGAAAATGTTGTGGCATTCTTTGTATTTTCCATTTGGTCTGTTTGTGTTCCTTAGAACCACCTTTGTGTTATCTTTTCCTTTGGGAGAAACCATTGCACTTAGCTGAGTCCCAAGTTCCACAAAGAATCCCTAAATACTAAATCCTGAAATGAATGCATTTAATATGCATGGTGTAGCACCTGCTGCCCTGTGTTACTTTCTTTCTGCTGTGATCATTCTAGCTTTAGTTTGATGTATACTTTTTTTTTTTAGTTTTGTACTCACATCTCCGCTCTTTGCTGAGTTTTTGTTTCATCCTTTCTATGGAACATGAGCTCCATTCCATTGGCAGTGTAATTCCACGATTACTCTCTCTTTCACCCATGTTACTTATATGCAAGTGTATTATCCCACAGAAGAGTCACATACACACTTTCTCAGGCCAACTTTTAAGCTCTGCGAAACCCCAGTCCCTGTCCATTATAGCTGTGGCATCTATAGATTATTCCTCTACCATTAAAAATGCTGTCTCTTAATTTTAGTGTTGAAAAAGTGAGTTAGTAAACAGAACAAGAAGTTTTAAGATTTTCATTATTTCAAAATAACCTTTCTTCTTCATGCCAATGTGTTTAATAGTTGCATGTTAATGCCACCATACAGGACCATTCAGCCTTCTTCCCTAAAGTCAGACTAGTATTTTTGTATTCAAATAAGCACATTAAAGGCTCAAGTATTAGAGAAAATATATATAACTTACATTCTTCTCTTTTTTTCTCACAAAAAAGAAAAATAATCTATTTTTTTAATACTTAAAAGTTTTTGCAGCTTCAGGTTATGGTAACTTTTGTATTCTAAGTAATTTACAATTTCTGAAGTATTACTGTAATGCTACTGTGTAATGGTGCATTTTATTCACTATTTATTTAGGTTGAGGCTTCAATTAGTTTAGTATTTTAGGATGCTAGCAATATCCCTTTGTCTATTTTTTTCTGTGACTTTCTTGGTGACATCACAGATTCCTCGTTGCATTAATGGGATCTTATTGAAATGAATCACTACATTTAATAGTGAATTTTCTTCTATTTCCATGTATGTTTTTAAATACACACCAACCATGCATCTTTTTACAAAGACTAGCTCATCAAGGACTAATTTATTGTAACTGGTATTTCTGCCGTGACAGTGTAGTACCAGTAACCACACTTTGCACAGTTTTGTCTGGGAAATGGCGTTGGCTTGCTTAGGAGCTCTAGTCATGTTTGGGATAGGTCTCCTGGAGTCTGATTCTACCCCATTCTGCAGTAAAGGAGAATGTTCTGTTGGCTACAGTAGTAAAGGTTCAAAGCCTTGAAGTTACTCCTGAGGCCTTTGAATTTGTAGATACAGACACATACAGTCTCAAAATCACATGGATTTGTTACGGCTAAACTCCTTATTTATGAAGTACGGTTACATACACGAACTTGAAACCCAGATCCTGCTGGGAGTCTGCAATTAGTTGGTAACAGTTTTTTCCACACACCTTAGTGATTGTGCCAGATATAAGAATAACTAACTTTCAGAAGAACACGAATTGTGATTAAAATGTTTTTTACAGTAGATCTTTAGTTGGAATGGGATGTCTTAAAACCACTCAGGTGCTTTTCTGGTCCAGTATTAGCATTTATGTGAAGGTCTGTGCATTTCAGTAAATTACAATCTAATAATTCAACTTATAAGTTCTATAAGTTCAGCTTATAACAAGGCAGTTAGGATTGTTACCTCCACTGTCATAAGACTATCTGATCTTGTGTAATAGTTAGAAAAAATTAACTTTACTCTTTCTTTCCTTTCAGTTTTTCAGCCGTGGGCCAAATGTGCTACATCAAGACAGCAGTGCACCACAAGCAGCCTTCTTTTCACCTCTTCAAAAAGTGATGTTGCCACCAAATAGCTTTCAAGGGAAAGTGGCCTTTGTAACTGGTGGAGGTACTGGGATTGGTAAAGCGATGACGACAGCTTTGTCCAGTCTAGGTGCCAAGTGTGTTATAGCAAGCCGGTAAATACTAATGAAGATATTGTAGAGCTTTCATTTAGCGCTGAAAGCTGAATAGATCTGTTTTCTTCATCATAATGGATCTTGATTTATTCTTCATAAAATCGATACATTTACTCTGACTACGTTTTGAAATTATAATGTCATATTATTAATACCAGAAACTTGCAGATCCATCTAGAAGTGTCTAATAGTGTAACCAGTGCTAGTGAGAAGTAAGCTAGAATGTGTTTCCATGAAATGTGGCAGCAAAATGAACAACTCAGAGTACTAGACATAAATTCAGCTACAGAGAACACAAAATTGAAATGGCTGTTGTTGAAAATTTTGAATATATTATTGCAAGTGTTCTTGTTACAGATTTGAATCGCAGTAAAGAAGTAAAGCTGAAGTTTGTTATGATTATGTATTCAGAATGAAAATATTTTTTCTACCTTCCTGTCTTTCATTAGTTTACCATATTGTAGTCTCATTGTAGTGACGACTGAGTTGTTTTGAAGAACCAGTAACCAGAAATTGCTTAGATTTAAAGAGTTTTCTTCCAGAAACTTAGTGACTAAATACAGTTTTTGTCTTAAATCTCAGTTTTTACGAAAATCAGCAAGACCTATTAAATGCAATTTTAAGGTTTTGCTCATATTTGCTCAGAAAAAAAAAATCACTGGATTTTATTAATTTAATTCTGTTTGCATTTAATTGAAATTTGGTGACATTTTATAACTATTTCTAGGAAACTTGATGTTTTGAAAGGAACAGCAGAAGAAATTTCTTCTAAAACAGGGAATAAGGTAAATTTTTACAGAATTGTGAACAAGTTACTTGTACATCAAATGTTTATAGAATTTTTGTGTATATGTAGTTCTGTGAGCTTGTTTAATTCATGAGTGATATGGTTTTTGAAGTCTTACAGCTGCCTTTCCATTACTATACAGGTTCATGCCATCCAGTGTGATGTGAGAGATCCAGTTTCAGTTAAGAATGCTGTTGCTGAAGTACTCCAAGTGACAGGACATCCTGATGTAAGTGTTCTAGCCAGAGGAAAGAACTTCAGTCTTCATTACTAAAAGTACTCTGCATAGTAGGTATGAAGAAAATTACTACGATAGAAAGTTAATGGAATCTAAAGAGACGCCAGACAAAAAGGGGCTGCACTTCAAGATAAAGCTTAATGTTCTCAGTTCAGACTGATCACTTTATTCCTTTGATTCTTAAAATACTTTGTGGCCAAATAGACAAAACATTGTTGTCCTTACTCTAACAGTTTCTGCATAAATAGTGTGACAATTATGATGGGATTCTTTGAATTAATTGAGCAAACAAAATATTGCCCTTCAGTCCTCCTGAAAAGGAGACTTATTTGTGTTGGTACTGAATTAGAGTGGTCACGTATTGCCAGAGTGTTTCACAAATTAGAAATGGAATAATCATAAATCTTTTCTTTGGCTCTTGCTTAGCTTATTAAAATCCACAAAAAAGATTCCAACTTGAAAATCAAGAAGGAAATCTTCAGTCAAGCTAAGAGTCTATATTTTTAATAGTTTGGCACAAAATACAGAGCTCTTTGCATCAGACTACTGCTTTGAGAAGGGTGTTCTGATGGAGTCTGCACAGTGACAGGCACTAAACTTTGATCTGTTGTGAGAGAAACAACTCAGATTCTGCTAGCTGACAGAAAGCGTGCTGAGGGTGTTAATACTGATGTAAAGGATAGTCAGTGGGATTCAAACTGTTCAGATTTAAAACTGTCATCGGTGTATTGTAGACAGTGCATTCAGCAACAGCTTCTTGTAGTTGTGGGAGAGAACCTACTGAATTTGAAATGTGTCAAAAAGTGAATAAACTGTTTCTCGCAGCTGTATGCTGTAACACTGATGTAAAATAAGACAGCTCACTATCCTGATTTGTAGACAAGATACTCTGGATATTATTTTGATTTCTGGTTACTGCAGTTTTCGACCAAAGCACATCACAATTGCCAAGTTTGAAAAGTGTTCAGGGAGGGAGGAGACTTATTCCTGTGTATTACATTTGTAGTACATCAGTAATGTTCTGAATAAATACTTCCCATGACTTGTTCCATACAAACATTTTCTTTCTTTTAACTTCACGTATTTATATGTTTACTGCAGAGTAAGTTGAATATTCAGTCCTTTTTGTCTGGTTTTTCTCTTAGTGACAGATGTGACATATAAGTTTATGAATACTGCAAGCATGGGTATCACTGCCACTGTGCATGTGAGGTGAGATTTCAAAGACAGAAGTTAATGGCAGAATCATGTCCTTTGTAGCTTTTGTTCATTCCATCCCCAAGAGTATTACTCCCACTTAGAAAGCAATCATTCTTTTGATACATGGATTATTTTGGCAGTCACATAGATCTGCATACCTCAAAGACCTCATGCCATCCTTAGTTCTTCACTGTAATTTTTTCAGTGATTCAAGTTACCTCCTCAGGTATCTTGAGATATTGATTGTTTTTTTCCTTCAGTTTGTCATATATATGTATGAAGTTACATTTGTTGTTTTATGTTAATGCAGTATGTGCTGCATTTTGTTTTGTTACCAGGAGTTCTAATGCCTTAATTTGCTTCAGGACAAAGACTTTGGTTTATATGCAGACCTATGTGAATCTAAGTGCCATTCCATAAGTAATGCACCATTTTATTGCTTCAGCACATTAAGTTATTATTAAATACAGGTGATCTGGCCACATAAATTTTGATTTAAAAACTACTTATGTGATGTTTATTCCCCTTAAAAAATATGTCTGACTTGCTAGCTTGAACGGTCAAGCAGATGGTTTATCAAAGGTGTCCTCTGCCTAATTATTGTTTTAGAAAGGCAACAAATGATGGATATATATTTATTCAAAAAACATTTTGTGCCAGTTGATTGCAATTCACTAAATCCTAATGTTCTCTGTCCCAGCTGATTAGATTTCCTATTATACAACAGTCAGCTAATCCAGACTTTAGTCATGAGTTTACCTGAACTTCTTTTGCTTTTATTCCCATGTGTCCGTTACATTAAATATGATATATGACCTTGGAACTTGGTAGGGACAAACTTTTCGGTTACAAAGCACTTGAGACACTATGGAAAGTCACCCTTTACCTTTAGGCTTCCTCAGTACTAGACCAGTAACAACAGCAGCTTAGAAATACAGTTTATTTTCTGTTAGTGATACCTACCTGTGCTGCAGATGTCAACATTTCTGATGGATTATTTTCTCTCTCTTCTGCCCCTCCCCTCCAATATTTGTTGAGCACATATTTACTTTTGTATCTAGAAACGTTAAGAAGTTCCTTGTAAATTCTTTGCTTTTGTCTCAGGAAGAATTATTTTTAGTTAACTCTTATGTTTTCCTTCATATGTTTCAGGTTGTGATAAACAATGCAGCAGGAAACTTTATTTCCCCTTCTGAACGACTTTCTGCTAATGCTTGGAAAACAATAACTGATATTGTGCTTAACGGTACTGCTTTTGTAACTCTGGAAGTTGGAAAGGAGCTCATCAAAGTACAAAAAGGTATCTTAAGATAAATGGTAACTAAGCATTGAGATGTAGTGTTATTACTTGCTTTCTTTGCCTGACTGTTATTATAGCTGTCTTTGAGAGTTTGAAAAGAAACACAGTTTTTAGTATTCTACATATTTGCTAGAAAGAAACTTCATTTTCAATGAAGCTCTATTTAAATATCACAGAGTAGAACTAGATAGCAATTACTTCATTGCAGGATCTACCCTTAAAGTTAGACCCAGAGGCCACAAGGTTTGATATAAAAATGTGATTCTAGGATTTGTACTGGTGGTAAAAGGGTTTTAAATATTTTTTTTAAATAAGGTTTTACTTAAAATGGATGCTGCTACTTGTTTTGAGTCTTCTCCATCTTTGTTGGTTTCACTGACCAACTGAACATATGGCATTTAGTTTGATGAACAGCAAGTCAGGATATCGCTTTGAATTTTCCTCCTACACTTAAATAAATAAGATTCACAATTGTGGCGTTTGACTAATAGCACTAGATTAAATTACCTTTGAGATCATTTGAAAAAGCAATTAAAAATGAAAATCAGTGTCAGGTTGGGTTTTATCCTCCAGGTGGAATTCTTAGTTCTAGACTACGTAGGATTTTAATCCAATATTTTGGATTCATGTGAAAAATGTGATAGTTCTTTGGTACACGATTTAGCCAAAGATTTATTCAATCAGTTTATTGTCTTTAAGGGAAAGATATTGTATTCCCTTCCATGTTATAGCATAGATTATATACACAAAGAACTGCTTATCTTCTAGATACGACTTGAAAAATACTGAGCTTTTTTTTATCAGACTGATATTGCCTCAAGTATCGTTTCAAAGCAGTGAGGTATATTAGGATTTTCCCTGTGCCCTCACTTCCTAATCCTGTTTTCTGTGTTGAAATAATCCTTTTGTATTTGCATTGTATTTCTCTATCTCCTGAATTAGTTGAATTGCTTCAAAACCCCTCTCCAAAACATTCTCAGTGGATTTATACTATTTAATGATAACAACATGAAGTTAATGTTGTTTCAGTAAACCTGTAGCAGTTTTGGTCAGTTGACAAAGTGTTTCCCACATACATTTTAGCAGCACACTAAAAAATCATTTCCACCGTTCTACTCCTGATATTCCCACATTAAAAATGCCCCCCCACTAAATCATTATTGCAAACTACTGTAATAGTTTGCTTTGTGGCTTTGCAGGTGCATGTGGTGTCTCCCTATAGTAATATGAAATTTGGCTTTAAAATACCTTTATCTCTGCTGCTGTTGAATGAAAAACTATTTCCCTTGCTTCCACCCTCAAATTCTGCAAAATCCAGAAGTCATTCAGCTTCACGTTGTCTTTCTTCCTTTTGCTTTTAAGCTTCCAAAGTCTGTGAATTTCTTTTGCTGTTGCTTACACACCTTCTTTCTAGGGGATTCCATTTGTAAGTAAGATTTTATATTTAAGGCTTTCTTTAAGACATGTTTTTTGAAAGAAAATCAAGTGCACCTGTTTGTCCTCTCATTCTACACCTTTTTACATGCTTGGTTTTTAAAGTTTGAACGAGACATTAGTTTCTGAAGTAATGGAGCTGCTACCCAAGCAAGTATTTTAGAACACTCTGAGGATGCTAAACATCTGACAGTTAATAAAGTACTGGTACCTTCTTTAAGTCTGCAGCATGGCCTACATTAAACCTAATTTAGTAAATAATAACAATTATCTGCTTTTAGACTCCTCTGTGATTGTACTAGTATGTAAATGGGATTTGTAATCTGCTAATGCATTATTTAGTTATTCACTAAAGTTTTACAAAATGTGAGGAGTTAATTGGTTAAGTATTGTCCCTTAAGTAGGCTTTAGAAATAAAAAATCATATATAAAAGGAAGTGCACTTCACTTCAGAGCTGTGAATTCATCAGTAATTTTTGCTTCTTAGGTTCATCCAGCTTACCTTTATTTAACCTCTTTTTAAGATATCCTACAGTTTAATTCTGCAAAATATGTAATTAACAATCAGTTCTAGATAACTTCAAAGTTGTTGTGTGTTTTACTGAGTTCTACTGTATTGTCATATACATTCTGTCAGTAATATTGTTTTAGAAGTACCCCCTAGGTAGATATTCTAATTAAATTATTTCTAAAATGCAGAAAGTAGAACAGTTATTTTAGTTACAGTGGCATAAGTGAATTTTCATCCCTGTCCTCCATTTCTTAGATTAAGTTCATGCTAGTCATTGATCGGACAATTTGCAGGCTTATATAAAAAAAAATACTAAATAAGCAATTGCAGTTTCCATTAGTTTTTGCTAAATGTTATAAAATAGTACATAAAAATTAAAATGATCTTTCTATAAGGCAGTTTCTTTTGCTAATAATGGGGAAAAGTTGTGCAATTTAACTTTGTCATAAGCTCTACTGCAGAAAAAGCTTCTGAAAATTACTTGAACTTTTTTTTTCCTGCATAAGCTTTAACTCCAGCCCTAAACTTGAGTAATTGTTAATACTGGAGATTTTTTGAGGGTTTTGTTTTGGGATTTTTTCAGACAGGAATTGATGAAATTAAGGCAAATTATCTGTTTAGCCCCTACTAGACTAAAGTAGTTTCTGAGAAGATACTATGATCTTAGGCTTTGCACAGGTAAAGTTATTATCAGTAGAAGTCTGATGACTTAGACTTTTGGAGCCCAATCAATAAATATTTACACTTACATGGAACAACTTTAAACAGTCATGGAAAACAGGGAATTGAAATAAAAAGGCTTGGAAGTAAGGCTTCCAAGACTAGATTTAAAAAAAAAATACATTTACAACACAGCATGAAATGGTGTCCCTAACACTTGAGCTGCAAACTTCTGTATCACTGAGATTGCTTTTACCTTCATTTCAGAGTTTGATCTTCATGCATTTCTTGTTTGGTTGGTGTGGGATTTTTTCTTAAATGCTTTAAAACTTCCAGGAGCAGCATTCCTGTCTATTACAACAATTTATGCAGAGAGTGGTTCAGGATTTGTGTTGCCAAGTGCCTCTGCCAAAGCTGGTGTAGAAGCAATGAGCAAGTGAGTAATTCAGCAATATATGTGTTCTCCTTGAGATAGTGTAATTGGTCTATTAAAATGGAGCTAGTTGGTATAGTTCTCCTGTTCCATTGTATTGTAAGAGAATCTTCCAGCCTCCAGTATCCTGTTGAGAAAGTAATATGCTGACAGCTTTTTACAGAAGGAAGTATTAGCAACTATTGTTATGATGATTTTTATCACAAGGACAAGATAAGGACAAGTGGATCTTCTTCTTTTGACAATAGCAAGTTCTGAAGTTTCAATTACAGAGTTTAGCTAATCAGGTTCTCTGCAAACCAGCTCTCAAAGACAGTTATTAGGGAATTTGTTTGAGGGCTGTAGTGCTTTCCACTTTCTTTTGTCTCAGTAAAAGATGTGCTTGTATTCAGGTGGCATACACTGTTGCCTCACCAACATTGTTCCATAAATAAATGTGTTTCCTATTACTGTTTTAAATTAAGGTCTGCAGTTGTACTTAATTCTGAACAGCATCATGTGATGTATCCTTGTTGCTCATCAATGAAAAGGATTTCTATCATTAAGTATAGGACAGCCCTTCATAGCAAATAGATCCTCTGTTGCAATTTGGCAGGAGTAATTTATTAGTTGTGACAGCCATTTGGTAACTAGTATTTGTTGTCTAGGAAAAAAAAAACATAAGGGAATGAGTGATGGTCTTGATTTCCATTCTGTAGAACTGTACCTGAAGTGTGTCCTTTTCAGACCCAGCTAATTCATTTGCAGAAGTAGATGATGATCTATCCGAAATAATTGCGTAAACAGACAGAATGTTGTGGTAAAGCAAAATTATTCCACTGGCCCCATTTTAGAATGTAACCTCTGTTTTATGTTATTTCAAAACATCTAATGTGAGAGCTGTGTTGGAAATGTTAGAAATGTATACACATGGGGTAGTCTTAAATCACCAGAGAAAGATGGTGGCCTAACAGTTGTTTGTTAAGGAGTTTAGGTGCCAAAATTATCTCTTTGATTAGTGAGGGAGAAAGAATTACTCCTTAATATTGCTTTATTTATGATACCTCTATTAAATCAATATACCTGTTTATTATTTTTTTTTTCTTCTCAGAAATATTCCTTAAGAACAAAAAAGTAGAAATGCCTGTTTCAGGAAAATTCTAGTATTCACTTGTTTGATTAATTTTTTTTTTTTTCTGAATAGCATTATTAAAATACTATATTTAAAATATTGATTCATTTTGTTAATGAATTTTTAGGTCTCTTGCTGCTGAATGGGGTAGATATGGCATGAGATTCAATGTGATTCAACCAGGTCCAATAAAAACAAAGGTACATAGCATGAAATAAAACACAGCCTTGAATGTGCTTGGTAGTGCAGACTTAAAGATAGTCTAATCTTTTCTATGCTGTTCAATTCCAGTAAGATTTCCTTGGTATTCAGTACTATGCTGGGATACTGAAAAGATTACCTCTCAGTTCTTTTGTAAAATAGAATTTCTTGAACTTTTCAAATCTACCACTGCTCCTTCTACTACACTAATATAAATGAAACTTTTTTTTTTTAAGTATTTCAAAGAAACTAACAAAATACTTAATGTAGATTCTTATCAACTCTACATACCTAGGTTGTTTGTCAAGTGAAGAGAATTCTTACACTTAGTGGAGTAAACGTACCTAACTCCTAATTTTTAAGGAAAACAACTCATCAGTTCCAAAATTTCAGAATCTCTTTTAGTTATGTGAGAACAGGATCTCATTAGTTTTGTTGAAAATCACAAACCTAATAAGAGGAAAACTGAGTCAGCAAGGAAATGTGAATCTTTGATATGAGTTAAAGCAAGACTAGAGGGTTTGAAAGAAGTAATCCAGACCAGCTGGAATGAGAAGAAAAAATAAAGCAGTCCTGCAAGAGAAGAGAGGAGGATCCATTTCACATGGACTCAAAATAGTAAAATTACAATCAGTAACAGCTAATAATAGTATTACTACTACATGTAAAATGCTTCACAGTGGATTTGTTTTTTGGAGAGAAGAAAGGTGGCGGTGTTCCTTTTTGTTTTCTTTTTTTTTACCTTGTGTCAGTATTAGATGCTACGCTGGACAGGTCAGTTCTACCCTGTTTGACTATAAAGTAAGTTAAGTGGCAGTATCAGCAGGATCACAAGAACTTTGAAACAACATTACAGGATCAGACCAAAAGTCCTGCAGACTTTGTATCTGGTGGATTTTTAGGCCAGTGTAGAAGAACAACATTTAGTGACATTTCTTCTTTATGTCTCCAGACTCTGGCAGTTTGTGGCCCCTGTTTGATACAGTTGGTATCTCTTCATATTGTACTCATCTCAATGGATTTTCTCTTCTAGTAGTTTGTCCTGCTCTGTTTTGAATCCATATAAACTTTTGATACCCACTGTATCACATGGCAAGATCACTTTTATTGATACATTCTCACAATTTTTTGGCAAGTTAAGTGCTTTAAATTTCAATATTGCCACCTTCCATTAGTGTTTCTGATTTAAACTAATAGTGTATATTCCATTTGAGATACTTTGTACTCCATTTGTCATACTGATTCAAAGTTAAAATTTCCATGAAAGCATAAAAAAGCAGACTAGCTTTACTTCAAAAAGCATATTGCAAAATTGAGGCTTTCTGCCTTAGGGACTACATCCAAGTCTTTAAAAAACACTGTTGTAAGTCATCATAGGAAGAGGAAAAAGAGTCTACAGAACTGACAAGCACTTAAACTGACATTTAAAAATGTGGCAGTAGACTTAGATGGTATGAGTACAGCCATAATTACATCAGTTACAGTGTGCTTTATCTCAGAACCTCAGTAACTTAACATCAATGGAACAAACACATACCTAGTTTTGCCTGTGGAAGTTGCTTCCTTGTGGAGGAGCCAGGAGGATCAAAAAAGCTCTATTTCCAATAACATTGTGAACTATTCAAATACTAATTTCTGTCATTTTCCTGCTCCTCTTCTCCCCTTGTTCCTCTTGTTTGTCTAAGCAGCAATTTTGAGTCTTGCTTATTTCCTCAGGTATTTATCAATAGGTTTTGGGAAACAAAGATTTGTAACCCCTTTTATTTTTCATACATACATGGTGGGTGACTATCCTGAGCGTGTTAAATTCTGGCTTATGACCCTCAACAGATGCGTATCAGTGCAACATGGATAAGTTGTTTTCTGCTTCTTGCTTGCTTTTCATCCCGCTGACAAAGAGAGTGCAGACAGTTTGCTCACTAATGTCAAATTCTGTGTTGTTTATGGGGAGTCAAATCTCCTTCGATCTTCATTTCTGGTGTAATTACTTATTTTTTAAAAGTGTTTCTCTTAATTCTCAGGGTGCTTTTAGCCGCCTTGATCCGACAGGCTCATTTGAGAAGAAAATTATTGAGAGGATTCCCTGTGGTCGCCTGGGAACTGTAGAAGAAATTGCAAACCTTGCTGCCTATCTGTGCAGTGACTATGCAAGCTGGATTAATGGAGCAGTGAGTTTTGATTGATACTGTTTATACAATTAATCTGATGATGGTCTGAGTTTTGCTGACATATTTCAAAGCCGTGGTTTCAGAAATGAAGTAAAACCTGCTGCTTTGCAATTCTTTACAAGCATTACTAACCTTTTAATTGTAATGCATTACAGTTAGTACCTTTAAAAAGAACTTTAAAAGTGATTGAGTTACGTTGTTTTTGAGCGTGGATTTTTCTGATCCAAATCAATAACAATTAACAGTTAATAACAAAGGAATGCTACAGAAACCCCACTATTATTAAATACACTGCTTGTGCTTTTTCTAGGTTATTAGAATGGACGGTGGAGAATATGTTTCTATGGCAGGAGAATTCAATGATTTGAAGAAGGTATTAAATTCCTACTTGCTATTTTACATTAAAAAAAATACTTAAATGCATACTCATTACATGGAGTTTCAATAAAACACTCTTTTCTTTTATTAGGTTACCAAAGATCAGTGGGACATGATGGAAGCAATGATTAGAAAAACAAAAGGCTCTTAGAAGTATGTAACTTTATGGTAGAGATTTTTTTAAGTGAACCCCTACTTTTTCATGGATATTTAGAAATAACCAATTTAGAAATAGCCTTCAAGATCTTTTGTATGCTAATTTCAATAAAATGTTTGAAATTGCCATATTTTGACTATAGTATGTATTTTTCCCACCTAATCTGTCTAATCTGTTGCCAATAGTGAGCACAATTTGCTCACTGAAATTTTATTGTTCTTTTTAGATTGTCTTTTATAGCCATGCTATGGTCTACAGTTAGCTTTTGTTGATAATAATTTTGAGGATTTTTTTGTTTCTCAGACATATGTGTCTCAATATTGTAATTCCAATAGCAATTCCTGAAAGGACTGTTAGAACTGAATATAATTGTTAATCTGAGGAGAAACTAAGTCCTAATCTTCACACTTGCTAAATAAGTCCTAAACTTGCGAGTAACACTATTTATTTCAAGTTATGAAGCAGAACTGCAAATGTTGAGATAAGAGGTAACTCCTGTGGTTACTTATAAAATCTTGAAAGAAATAACCATCTTGGTCTCATCTTTTGCTGACATTTCCAGTCTGTTAATTATGCTGAACTTTTAAAATGGCATTTAAGGACTAGCAATAGCTTTCTAAGGAGCTTGCTCTTTGTCGTGATTACATTAATGCTCTTGAAAATGAGGAACCAGAAGTCATTTGCTATCAACATGTGTGTGAGACTAGGGGAATCTGTCCATAAAAAATAGTTTACCTAAAACTAGTAGAGGACATTGGTAAATCGGGATCTCATCAGTTGAGTTTCATGGAAATTCCTAGATTTCGTTTGCATTCACAGACCAGTACTGAAGAAACTTTAAGAGGGGTGTTATCTCTGAATTTAGTCACTTTATCCACCACAGATTAAAAAAAAAAAAGCAATCAAACAAAACGAAACAATGTTTATTGCTGCCTCCCTTTTAGTAGTATTATTTTCCAGACTAGGAAGTTGCCGGTTGATTATCCCCTGTGCTGCAAACAATGGATGGAATTCTTCAAAGACATTTAACAGGCTCTGGCCTTACAGCCTGAAATCCATGCCTTTTTTTTTTTTTTCAGTTAATGAATCTGAGCTCCAGACTGTCCACACATACAGGCATGGGCATAACTGTTTGTGCTTTGAAATGGATACAGTGATTGAAGAGTCAAAAATGTAGAAGCAGTTGAAGAATATTTTCTTTCAAGTCCGGGCAGCATTCTTGCCACTTTCGCTCCACTTTAGGCCATATTTATATATATCAACATCTGACTTATAAGTGATTTGTCTTAATACTAAGCTGAAGCAAGCTACTAGTATTCTGCTGAAAGAGTGGACTATATTAGTGCAGGCTTCTATGTGCTTTCAGCTTTCTCCTGAGTGATGGTCCTCTGGGGCACTGAATAGCATCTGTGCTTCTGATCATAAAAATAGCAAATGGGTTTATCGTAGCAGCCTTCAAGGTGTCTCATGAACATAATGTAAAGCTTTTTTATAACATCTTCGTGTTTGATAGGTCTACTGTCAAATAAAGTGATTTAATTGAGAAGTTGGGCCCATGTACACTGTTCTTGTTTGTTGTCCTTTGCATATACTTACATTTTCAACTATATGAGACACAATTGCATATAAGGCTTGAAGAAAAACACTTGGAAAAAAACCTTTAAACACTTGAAAAAACAGCATTTCAGGAAAAAAAAAAAGTCAAAGGTATGTTTGTGAGCTGTGGTACGATCAAGAATTTCTCTGTGGTATTTAGCAGGATATCTTTTGGATATGAACTGTCCTGCAAAACAACTTCCTAGTGTTCTCTCAGGGCTGTGGGTGTGTAAGACTTTTACTATAGGATAGGTTGTCATGTCGTTGAAGTACGGGACTGAGACTTGAAGATAACCACGTTCAGTCACCAACATTGTCACAGACTTTCTGTGGCTTTAAATTACTTCTGTAGGTGCACTTTGCAGCATTCTCTCAGGATCTGGTCATCTGAAGCAGACAGACTGATAGAAAGCGAACAGTCTCATTGAACATAGGTGGAAAAGACAAAGAAAAGGCCTCCTAGTTAGGTTCAAGTCTGTACTTGGCTTTGGGGGCTAGGAAGCACTCAAGACTACTGCAGACTATTTAATCTGTTACTCTTACCTGCTTATATAGTAATACCAATGATACTTCTTTGGTTTTAATCTTGTATAGTTTTTAAAGTAACCCTAAGTACTATTGAATTTCTTAGATATTGAAAGCAGAGGCTTTTTTTTTTTTTTTTTTTTTTTTTTTTGTGGGAGTATAGTGAGATGGAAAAGGAAGGGCAGAGCTGAACAGGAAGGGGAAAAGCTCAGTTTTGTGCTCCCCAGCCCAGGGAACTTCTGGAGTGAGCCCAGCACAGGGCCACCAGGATGATCAGGGGACTGGAACGTCTTCCTTATGAGGAAAGACTGCAGGAACTGAGGTTGTTTAGAGAAGAGAAAACTGAAGGGGGATCTCATTAATATTTACAAGTATATAAATGGTGGATGTCAGGAGGTTGGGGCATCATTTTTTTTCAGCTGTATCTGGTGACAGCACAAGGGGTAATGGGAAGAAGCTGAAACAAAAAGTTCAATTTAAACATGAGAAACTGTTTTACTGTGAGAGGGACGGAGCCCTGGCACAGGCTGCTCAGAGAGGTGGAGTCTTGGAGGTCTTCCAAACTCACCTGTACACCTTCCTGTGTGACCTGATCTAGGTGGCTGTGCTTCTGCAAGGAGGTTGAACTAGATGGTCCCTAAAGGTCCCTTCCAACTCTACCATTCTGTGATTCTATGAAATATTTCAGTAATAGGTACCATGGTGCTTAGATGTAATGCCTGCTGACATGGTATATGCCAGAAATTCATTATATGGCTTTAAACAGAGACCTGCTGTTGTTTTTCATCGCCACTATAATACTACTTTGCTTACATATGTCTTTTGTTTAGACAGTAAACTTTCCAGAGCTCAGATCAGGAATGTTTCTCTTCCACAGCAAATGACAGTGGATTCTTGTGCCAAAGTACTTAAAGAATTTCTTTTGCAGTTTAAAATGAATATTTCTCTTGATTTACAATGAAAACAGGGAATAGTCTTTGGTTTTCCTTCATTAATTTACTCATCAGAGAGACTGAGGCATCTAGGAAAAATTTTAATTTGTTGTGAACCTTCCATGGACTTAAGATATTTTCTGAGCCATCAGAGTTACTGGAAAATGTCCTTTGCGGGTGGGATCTTTTTTGCTTTATTTGATAAGGTGAGAATATTGAAGGGAGGCCTCTCAAGTCTGTCTTGTAAATAGATACTGGGTATTTATTCAGTAACAGAACATTCATCACTTGCAGAAACAGATGTTGCTTCTGAAGTGTCTTCTACCTGTTTCTGGTCCATAGTTAAATAAATTATTGATTGTAAAGTGGCAATAACACATTTTAAAACTGTATACGATTCAATAATAGAACCAAGAAACACATTTTTAATGAGCATCTCTAATAAGAATGGAGTCTGTTTTATCTTGCATGCACCAATGACATCCACTTCATACTGCAAGTTAGTTGCTTTTAGATTCTGAACAGTCTGTCTTGATAAGATGTATACAATGTGTTGATGCAGGTTTTAGAAAGGGTATATAATGCTTTAAAGTGTGGTACATTACTGGATAGTTAATACAATGTTTCCTAATATATAGACTTAATGAAGTGAACAAAGCTTAACTCTGATCCAGCTGTCTGCTTCTGCAGGGGAACAGAATGGTCTGGCTTGGATTCACTTAATTCAAAGTGTTGCTAGGGACAGGAGAGAGAAGCATTACTATGAAAAGGTGGATCTCAAACATCTGAAGCTTATGTTTTACCCAAATATAATTTAATTGTTTGTTACTAAAGCAGTTACACATGACATCTGAGCTTGGGAGAAGGACAAGAGAAAGGAGCTTTATAGTGACTGCCTAACCCAGGCGGCATCCAGCTTTGCTTAGCAATTCCCAGAGAACCTGTTCTAAATACCCACGAGAGTAAGACTGTCCTAAAAGAGATATAAACTATCCCTGAATCCCAAGTGGTGCCCCATCCATAAGCTTGCTCTGCAACTGTTTATTGTACACACATACCACAGACTGACAGGAAGAATAGTCCTCACAGTTACTTTGGCAAAAGTAACTGTTACATGGCAAAAGTGGTAGGAGATGAGCACGCTCTCATATGCTGATATACTTGCATGAGGCTGTTCCATTCCTGACCCTGCCTCAGCTTGCAGCGAGGAACAAGGTAAAGGTGAACATAAAAATAGTATTGCTTTGTGGCATAGTAATTTTATGAAGTTGGAGGGACAAGAAAGTGGAGGAATGAGAAAGGCAATGGTATACACTGGAGATCATAAAAGGAGTCACTAGACTGATAGGATAGAACAATGCAGTCGTGCATGAAAGGCACTTGCTTCAAGGCCAGTGTTCAATCCTGATTAAGTCATTGGTGAAAATTTTCATACAAGCATAGAATGGGTTGGAAGGGAGCTTAGAGACCACCTAATTCCAACCCCACTGCTATGGGCAGGGACGCTTTCACCTACACCAAGTTGCTCAAAGCCCCATCACACCTGGCCTTGGACACTCAGGGATATGGCATCTACCACCTCTCTGAGCAACTTGTTCACCACCCTCACAGTGAAGAGTTTCTTCCTAATACCTAATCTAAATCTACCCACTTGTAAATTGTAAAGACATTACCCTTTTTTCTCTCGCTGCATGCCCTTGGATAATGTCCCTTTCTGGTTTTCTCTTAGTCCCTTTTAGACACTGAAAGGCTAGTATAAGGTCTCCCCACAGTCTTCTCCAGGCTGAGCAACCACAAGTCTCTCAGCCTGTCCTCATAGGATAGGGGTTTCATCCCTCCAATCATCTTTGTGTCCAACAGCTTCGTGTCCTTCTTATGTTGAGGACTCCACAAGTACTCTAGGTGGGGTCTCACGAGCAGAGTAGAGAAGGAGAATCCCCTCCTTTGACGTGCTGCCCACATTGCTTTCGGTGCAGGTGAGGCCCCTGAGGTGCACTGGTGGACTGCCATGAGCACAGCTGAAAGCAGGTATTCACTCTGCCTCAACTAGTACTGTTAAGCTTTGTGTCTGTCAGCAAACACCACATTTATGGTGCCAAAGGTTTTTAAGGGCCTGTTAGTTACTGCTCTTTTTTCTTTCAGTATTAATAAAAGTTTGCTGTTTTGTACTTTATAATAGACAATCACATTCTTTGATTTGAATACCAAGCACTGTGTTATATTTTAATCTGTATATATTTAAACTAGAATGAGCTAAAATTTTTTACACTATACTTTGTAATTTGTAGGACAATCCTTTTGAGTATTTATTAGCCCGAGTGCTTATTTGAATATTTATTCTAATAAAATACAGGTTTTTTAGGCAGCAAAATTGTTAGTAGCTTCGGTGAAGTGGATCCAAGGTAACCATGTGTCAGTGAGTTTCTCTCTTTAGCAGGAATATGGCATACTTGCCCTAACTTACGTAATTAATTTATGTGCATACTTTGATTTTACTTCAGTCTTATTTTGGCCACCAGATTACCAGAAGAAAGAAGCTTGCTGTCTTCCCCATTGTTATTCTCTTATTATTCCAAGCTTCATTCTGGCCCCAACCCTGACATTTTTAGGAGCTGTGCCTGGGAGTGTTTTAAAATATGGATTTTTTTTTTTACAGCAGTTTTGACTGACTTACCTATATTCTACACTTTGCTTTGCACTGACATGGTAGACTCTCTTGCTGGAGCTGGGTTTTTAAATTGCTGTGTTTCAATCCAAGTTTTCCTTATGAGAAATTACTGCAGGAGACATCTGCCCGTGGGTGACTGAGACCTGCTTTCTGTGTCCTGCTTTGCAGCAAAGCCAGCTGATGGACAATAGAATGGTGGCTTCAGAACAGATTTGTGACAGGTAACTTTACTCACAGGAAGACTGATTCCATTTTCTGTGATGACTTTTTGTCAAGACATGGTAATGTTTTTAGCAAACAGTTGCATTATACTTTTACATACAAGTTTGTGGGTTTTTTTTCATTACACTTTTAAAATGTTAAAAGAAGGCAAAGTCCAGGGTTTCAAGTGCACAGTATGAACAATATCAATAATTTATTGTACTGATAGGTAGATTCACTGTTCCTTCACTTAACATACACAATTGTATTTCACATTGCATAGAGAAAAGAGAACAAGCAGGTGAGAAGTTAAATCACTGTGCATGGAGTGGGAGAAAAGCAGTGAGACTATGCTGGCTTAATCTTTTTTGTGTGTGTGGTTTTAATCTTTCAGCAAGACCTCATCCGGCACCACCTACTCCTTACCTTTCCAAGGCTCAGGCTGTAGAGAGCCCAAGGCCATTAGACCATTCCTGAAATGTTATTTGATTGCCTGAGTTCATCTAAAGAATTCGAGGGTTTATTTCAATGAGAGTTCACTGACTGTAATCTTGCAGGATCTGAGCCTCATTGTTTGAGACATTTCAAATAAAATGCATTTTCTTCTGCTTGTTAAATAAGACACAGAGATGCATCTGAGAAGTTGCATATAGCTAACCTGGAATTGCTTTGAAAGCAATTGTACACAGAGGCAACATAGGTTTATTGGCTTTAAGACACAGCCCAGTTTCCTTCATACACCAGTACATGTTGGGAGCAATGAATGGCCTGGACATTCATGGAGTTGTCTGACATAAAACTGGTGTAAAGTAAAAAAGGGAGCCAGGCCAAAAAATTAAAGATGCAAGAAGACGAGGCTGTTTCCATAGTATACTTCCCATTTAAAAAATACCTCTCTAGCATAATAAAAGCAGAGCTAACCATGGAAACTAAATTACTACATTGGTATAAAATTTCTACCAGGCTTTTTTGCTTCATTTAGTGTTAAATTTTAATACTATTATTATAGGTAGTTCAGTGTAAGATCCAAGGAGGCACGTTTTTTAAAAAAAATGTTGTTTTGTTGTTTACATGGAACAGGTAAAAGAATTGAGGAGATAGACAAACTAGACACCAACAATCTTAGGATATTAAATTTAATTATAGATTACACAGAATATGATGTAAAAACAGCAGTTTACTAGAATAATTATAACCTGCAAAATGTGAAAATAGTTTAGAAAATGGATTGTCATATTCTCTGACACAGCAATAGTCATGAAAGGTACACTTACAATATAATACGGTAATCTGTGTATTAACTATACTACCTGTCATTTAGCCAGGATTCCAAGACAGATAAAGGCATTTATTTCTGAAGTGCCTATGTTTAAATTCAGTAAAGTTAAACAGCTAGATTGAAAACACTATATTTTTGTCAACTACTGCGTGGAGATCTATTCCAGATAAATGCTTTGTCTATGTGCTATGAGTTCATATTGAGAAGAGTAATTGAAAAACTGCAGAGTACAGACTTGTAAGTGGGTGGTTTGACAACTGAACTATTTTTTAGTGCCTTGTTAAATTTTTGAAATCAGATTTTGAAATCAGCTATTTCAGAGCTAGATCATATTAATCTGAATCCATGTTTTGCATTTAAAAAAACACATTTAGTCGTAATGGGGGGAAATATCTGTAGACCTTTTGTTGTGAAATTCAACAAGAAATGTTACAAGTGTCAAAGGATATGATGACCTAAGCAATGTCAGCAGGTGGAATTTTTTTTTTGCAGCTGTGTTTATGAAAGCAAAAAAAAAACCCAACAAAACCAACCCCAATATATGTTAGTTTCTTTTTGAATATACAGACTGGCCCAAACATAGACATTCTCTTTATCAATCTTATTGTTACAAAAACTGTACATTACAAACAGTATAGAAACAAACAGAAAGGAATGTGCCACACATCCTGGCTAATTTTCTATATGCAATTTAAAAATACAGCCTACTCCCTTATAGTGCACAGTTATTGTGTAGATAGAGTACATCACTAGTTAAGTGGACATGATGGAAGAGTTCTAGTTTTCCTCAGCACAGAGAATGAGAGCCAGTTCTGCTCGGTAAAGCTTTCCTCCATCAGACAAGGCCATGATGCTTTTCTTGTATGTTGCGAGGTTGTTAATGTCTAATTCCTATTTAAAGAACAAATAATGCTTTATAATCCTGTTTAGTTACCAGCATGAACAAGTTTGTTTCCACTGGCAGAAAATGCAACATTGCAAATGTTGTTCATGTGTGTTATCTGTATTGTAGCCATACGTTAGAGTGTTGGTAGCTGATGTCTCAGAAGCGATCTTTTGACAGTGTCACTATGTAGTCACAGCTACCCTATATCAGGATTTACACTGCTAAGACTTCTGCCAAGATTTTTAGTTATAACTTGACTTCAGGAATTATGACTGAGAAGCTATATTTATCTAAATGAGGTGGATTAAAATGTCCTTATAATCCAAAGTAATCTCTAAGGGGCAAAAAAAAAAGCAGCCCTCTATGGAGGAAAGAAGTCCTCTAGGATTACCTTTTTGTTCTTCTCACAGAGATCCTTCAGTAGTGCATCAAGTTCATTTTCATCTATATAGCCATTGCCATCCTGAAAAATAACATTAAAGACCATCTTAAACATTTCTTTTTCATTTCAGAAGTTATGAATTGTTTTCCACAAATTCAGAAAATAAGTGCTATCAAACTAAGCAATTAATAAAAAGATTTTTGAAGACTTACTTGATCATACATCTCAAAGGCTTTATTGAATTCTTTTGCACACATTTTGACACCCTAAATGCCCAGAAGGGAAAAAAATATATCCATTAATGACATCAGTTATGTGTGATGGTAAGAGGCTACCTTAAGAATGTGAATATTCATACCTGAAATTTAATAAGAAAATTTTCCTGTACAGGGAGTAGTCTTTGAAGAGAAAAAACAAAGGCCAAAGTATTTAACTGTTCCATAACAGCAATTAGTACATGATATTTGTTAGGAAAAGTGACAGAAGACATACCTGGCCAGCTCAGTAAGCTCCAACTTTCCATCATTGTTTGCATCAAACATCCTGAGCTGAAAGAGTATGTAATTTTACATTACTAGTCAAAATTAATATTACCAACATAATGAAGAAAACAGTTCTTGGGAAAAGTTAAATTGAGTGAAATTTAGTGTTTATTTCATGCTGAAATGATGGTTTTAATCTGTCACATTTGCTGTGTAATATTTAAAGTACCGAGGAAATAATTGATAGTAATGAATTCTGGTGCAAAACCCTGATAAGAAACCAGAGGAACAATTCTGATTAACCTACTGTAAGGTAAGTCTTAACCTGCCTACAGCAGTGAATGTCCCATATGAGAAACATGCATGTAATTATTTATAAACAAGAGGATTGTTGACACTATAACATTTTACTTTTCAATTCGTGTCATGATGTGATAAAAGCATCATTATTCTCTATTCATAAAGATGAAACAAAAGTCAGGTAAAGTTCAATAGAATCCAAGGCATTTGATTTCTCTAGCCAGAAAATATTAGACATTTCATTCAATTGGCTGCTAGGTCTAAATATTTAAGTAAAGATCACATTCTGTTTCAGAGATATATTTCAGAAAAGAATGAACAGATGCTAGAATTGAATTATAATGTAATTTGGCAAAATATGTGAATACTATTGCTAATAATTGTGATTCACCCTATTGTATTAGAGTGTTTGAGGCCTTGAAAGGATGAGCTCCCACTGCCTGAGAGGCACAAACAATTTATGTTCATTATTAGAAGCAGATGGAGATATTGCAACTGTGTAGGACTTCTAGTTTTTATATCTGTATAGTTCAAGTTTTTAACTTTCAAGTGTTGTTTTGTCTTTTCTGCATAAAAGAGTCACAAAAGCAGCAAACTGTACAAAACACTGTTAGACTTTGTACTGAAAACACCACCACCCATATTCCATCCCATCACTTCCAATCACAGTAATTTCAGGTGTAATTTTTAGATAAGAGGAAAAGTGCTATCCTGTTCTGAGATGAGTATATATCCTTTTAAGGAAAGAATTAGTGCCTTGAGAAAAGACTTGATTTCTTTTGGATAATACAGAATAAATGCCAAAGGAGATGAGAAAAGAGACTAGTTCTCTAAACATTTTTTTCTACCTAACACCCTGGTTCCTTTTAACACTTTCTTTCCTTGTATAAGAGCGTCTGGCTTGCATGCATTTCCCATCAAAGGAGATTTGCATCTCAGGAAGGTAAACGATTGCAGCTCTGAAGTCAACATATTTTGTATTTTGATGAGTTGCTACTGGCTGTCTGTGCCTGCCTGCAGATGCTCAGGATCGTGTGTTTTCTATTAACCTTTTCTAGTTTCCAAAGAGATTATGGGAGAGATGACTTTATGTTTTTTTTCTTATTGGCGTTAATTCTTTACCATTGTGTCTCTGCAGAGGCCAGAACTTAGAGCACACTTTATAATGAAGATCAAAAAGCTGCCTGGATGAAAAGGATATGTGCTATCTTCATCAGTGAATAAACAGTGACAATTCTAGGTAAGCGGTTTATACTAATGCAGCAACTCAGCAGACTTTTTCTAGGAGAATCACAAGTTTTGATCAGCTATTCTCAGGCCAGGTTGAGAGCTAGTGTGTTTACCCAGCACATTTTTGAATACAAAAAATATTTTAGAATGAAACCAAGCTAGTAAAACAAAAAATGTAGCATTATAGATTTCCTGAAGGAAATAATTCTGTGTTGCTTTTCTTGAAATATCTGCTCAGAGGTCAATACTGATGCTTACCAGGGAGCACCATCATGGTGGGATAGAAAGAGTGCCCCAAGGATGGGTTGACTTTTGGTCAGGGAAGCAATGATTTTTTTTCTGGTGTTTATGTAAAACATCAGTTTCTTTTTTTTTTTTTTTGAAAGGAGGAGAAGAAAAAATGAGATATCTGTAAATTCAATAAGGAGCCAACATGCAATGATGGCTTTTAAGATGAAAGAGACACTGCAGCACTGTAAGAAGGCAAAACATAGAAAGTAACCCCAAATGAATTTGATCTAAACATGTAATTATGACAGGTACAATTTTTCTCCTATTAACTGTGAAGACTTCAGTTTTATAGTTAGTGACACAGGGAAGCATAATAGCAGAAAATGCTATGGAATGGTCTAATATTACCAAAACACCAAAAATATTCAAAATTCCTGAGGGTTTTTTTTCTAAGCAGCACTGAAAAAGGCCCATTAGAGATCTGTAGTAGCAGAAATACTTGCAGTGCTAGGTGCCATAGTCTTTTCTGTGTGTCAGTGACATAATTAGTCTGATTAGGACCTGGTAGGGCACCGAGTTGTTAGAGCCTTCCATGACCAAACAGAGTTTGCATTAATCTTGATGAAATATGCCTGTAAAAAAAAATCTTACCATTATTTCTGTGTATTCTGTTAGTTTTGAGTCTTCAATCTGCTTATTTGCTTTCTGTAATAAATCTTTCAAGGTGCTCTGTTAAAATAAATAGAAGAATAATAGATGAATTTTTACCAACAGTATGAAATGCTTTTCTTGCTATGTTCAAGTTAAAGGGAAATACTGTTTTATTCCCCCTTTAGTATTTACCGCTGAAGTTCCAGATAAGTATGAAAAGAAGTAGTAATTAACAGCTAAGAACATAACAGTTTCTTTAGATCAATTCAAGTACACCGTACAGTTTTATTTGGAAAAAGTGACTCATGAAACTTTCTGCATTGTATACCATTTGTTGTACTGTGAATTTGGAAAAAATAGTTGGCTTGCAAGTATACTGCTTCCTAATCAGCTCTATCAGTAAACTAAACTAATTAACCTTGAGCTTCCTTGAAAACTTGGATGCCTTATCACTTCTTGCAACATAGGAACAATTTTGCAGAAAAGATCAATGATTAATCAAGCTTTCTCCTTGCCTATGGCAGAACCCAATGCTAGAAGTGAATGTTCACTTGTGTTGCTCCTCCTGCCTTGTATTCTAAATGCATGCACCAAGTTTCATTGCACTTTTTAAAGTAAGAATTTGATACAGTACCACGTGGCTTTAAACATCAGACACTTTAACTTTGAAATATAAGATTTTTTTCCACCCATTTGGTGATTTTAATTTCTGTACTGGATCTGTGACATTAAATAGATATCTTTCCCTTTTGACGAGGGCATTACATGGTCTGAGATGTCTGTATCCCTGTCAATGCTCAGTGAAGTACCTAATTACTGTCATCAGTTGGAGTGTCATTATCTTCACAAAATCTGGTCCACATTTCAAGCTAGAAAGTGGGGTATCTCATAACAAAATCTATTTGTACATAGATGATATTACTTGAATGCAACAACGTCAATAGTCGTATGACTAATATCCTCTATAGTTCTTCCAGTCAGAACCCCTCCATGCTGAAAGGCCTTCTGGTAGCTTGTATACAAAGAACGTGTCTGAAAGGCTGTAAATGGACACTATGGAGACATGTTTTATCTTGTGTGCTTTGATGGAAAATAGAACTGGAAAGGACATTGAAGGGCTGCTCTTTACTAAACACAGGCAGTGATGGAGAGTCTGCTTCCCTTTCTAAAAATAAAACTGGTCACTTATGTCTTATTTTCAACATGTTGAAATGGCCTGTTTCTCTGAGGCAGGCAAAATCTCACAGCAGAAGAGATGAGACTATTAGGGACCTAGTTAAAATGTCTTCATTCTTCAGCTGGTCCTCAGTGAGCCCTACCTTTTAAAGTCTTTTTTAAGTTATAGCAGCCAGCAATAGTCCTTAGGGCACTGTCTAATAGCTGGAGAGTTCTCAAGTGCTACATATGTGGCCTCCTCCTGATTCCATCAACTACTGGCCTACTGCACCTGCCAGCAGAAGAACGGGCTTATCTGCCTGAGGTAGGGGTAGGATCCTTTGCAAACGTGACACAGATACCAAACTCAAAGAGGAAGGCAAAAGGAAAAAAGATGTGAACTGTCTGATGTGGATTCCGCTTCTAAACAGAAGAGCTATAAGACAGTTAAATCTTTTGCTGCTTTAGTTAATAAAGCTTATATTCTTCTTTAGAATACCACATATGGGCAAAAGAGTCCAAATCAGATGGATAAGCACTGCTAGGCCCTTCTCTTGCCATGAACTGTTTTGACCCTTTTGAATTTAAAGCTAAAATAATGTATTGTGTGCAATTGAACTGTGGAAATAGCACCTTCCTACTCAGAGACTGTTGTATATAAGCATTCTGTTCATCCTGGAGAGGAGAAGGTTTGGAGTGACCTCATTAATGTATATAAATACTTCAAGGGAGGGTGCAAAGAGAATGTCACAAAGAGAAAGTCACAAGAAAAGAGGTAATGGGCACAAACTGAAACACAGGTTCTCTCTGAACATCAAGAAACACTGTTTCACTGTGAGAATGCCTAAGCATTGGCACAGGTTGCCCAGAAATGTTGTGGAATCTTAATCCTTGGAGATTTATGCCTGTGCAACTGGCTCTCAGTTGCCCTGTTTGAGCACAAGGGTTGGACTAGATGCACTCCAGAGGTCCCTGACAACCACTCTGTGACTCTGCAAGGCTGCGATGGCTAATGGAATAATATTGATTCCACTCTTATTTCCACATACAAAAACTAATACCAAAATCCCACCAAATTAACCAAGCAGGGGCAACACAATTCCAGCTGTGTTAGCCTAACAGGATTACAGTGGAAACTAGGGTTATATGATACCTGAGAGCGTGATCTGTCCAGCAGTATAGTAATTAATGACAGTGATGCCTTTATTAGGAAAAAGCCCAACAAAACAGCCCTCCTACCTAGCATACTGAAAAAACCCAGCATAGCTTCCAGATGCCTATCTGGTTTTCTTTACTGTTCTTATTTCTAAGCTACAGTACTCACCATCATTTGAATCAAACATTGATCTGAGCTAAAACACACTTTAAAAAACATTGGTCAGATTAGAATTTCTCTTGAAATAATGTACTGGCAGTAAAAACATCAGCTAGTCATTTTGCTTTTCAGTCATGATTGAAATGCAAAAACATGCGTGTGCGGGTATTTGGAAAAACAGATATCACAAGCTGTAATCCAATACATGTTCTTATAATGTGTAAACTAATAGATATTGGTTTATTGGTTTACCTTAAGTTCCTCAGAATCAATGAAGCCACTGTGGTCGCTATCATATTTTCTCCATGTCTGCAATCAGAACATGAATGCTTTAATGATACATTTATGGCAAGCAGGTCTTGGATGATTTGGCAAAAGGCAATTTCTTGTACTGTACCTGCATGAAGTCTTCACTTGACTTTAGCTGCTGGCATCTGAAGAACAACAGGAAATTCTCCTCTGTTGGTAATATCTGAGCAAGCTGTAAGAGAATTTAAGAAAGGTTAGATTTTGCTGCTTTGTTAGGCCAGGCTGTAAAAAAGTGTGAAACTTTTTGAAAAAAGAGTATGAGATTCTTTGTGCTCATACTGCCCTATTGTGACCCTATGGGAAGCTTCATCCTATTAGCCAAAATCTTTGGAAGATGCCTCTGAAAGGCTCCTGGCTTGCAGCTTTGCCATATTCATCAAGGTCAAACAGAACTGGGGTCTGAGAGAAGGGATTAAGTCAGCACTTTACCTAAGGGGTAACTGGGGAGACAGTGGAAATAACTCATTCATGCAGAGTTAGGATCTATGGTGAAAGCTTTGGCATTGGCATAAAGCGAAAGCGTAATACAAGGATGTTTAGAGCATAACTGTGAAGGAATGTTAATTAAAAAAAAATAGGAGAATAGATTACTCACAGATATTGAGGAAGAAGTGAGAGAAGGAACACTGGCATGAAAAGCACATGTGCAAGATAAACAGAAAAACAGACAAAAAAAGCCAGGGAAAAAAAAAAAAGCATGGAGGGTAAGGGGATGGCAACCAGTGATCATTTTCAAGCATGGAGATGTGTTCAAGAAGCTATAAATACCAGAAAGAAAACAAAAAGGCTTTTTGCCCTGCAAAATCAGGGGTGTTTTTTCCAATGCCTCTGCTCTTCAAAAGGCTTTTTAAAAAATCAGACATTATTGTAGTGATTATTGAAAATGTTCATGTAGTATAACTCAATTTTGGCAAGTAACAAATGTAGAAGATAGAAAGTATGTTGTATAATTTAATGTAAAATCATGATTTGTTTTTAACAAAAGCCCAATATTTTTTCTGTCCTCAAAATGTATTAAATGTGTTTTGATTACAGAAAACTTTTTACTTGAAGAATAGACCAGCTGTGCTTACTAGGAAGAGAAAATGTAGAAAGATGGATTTCTTAGCTGCATTCTCTTATGACACATTACATCTACAGATTTCCGGGAGCCTCATCCTAAAATTTTGATTCAAATTTTTGTTTTTCTGCATTTATTTCATGCCCTCAAATTCCTTGTTCTGTCTGTTTCAGTACTATTGTCTAATTGCTCAGGCTTTTTTATTGTGTTCCAGCAGCATGAGAAGTGAGTTCAGCTCTCCCTCTCACCATACAGGCAGAAGAGTATGGTGACAAATCTCTAGTTTCTCTAACATTATCTGCAAGGAATCAGATATATTCTTTATGTGTTGATACAACTGAAAAGACACATCAGAACACCCTGCTTACAGAAATGGTGCAGCTGATGACAGGCTGTCAGGCCCATCAGAGCTTTCTGAGTGCTTTTGCTAAACGACTGAACGCCATACCCAAGCAACTTAATTTGTTTTTGTCATCAGCTTTTGAAGCCTGCTCCATTATAAGTAGCATATACACTTGTGGAGAAGTATATGTTCATATGTACACAATAGCTGTGTAAGTATGTATTGATTCAGGGAAAATATTTTTATTTCTCCCATGACAGGGGAGCTTTGTTCTTTAGAGTAAATCAACATTCCTACTCAACAACAAACATTTAATGTAAAAGATTATTATAATAATAATGAGAGTTTGGGGGAAGAGTCTGATTATGACAATTGGAAAGTGGAAAACATGGTGGAAATCATAAGATGTCATTCATAGCATCTCTGTGGTTAACTCTGGTCAATTTTTCAAGACCACTACAAAGTAGTACAAGATGCAAGCATAAATGTAAACTAGTAACTTTCCAAAGAATCATTAGCAGCTTACCAGCAATACCAAACTGTATTTGAGGTACACAATATATTACATCTGGAAGAAAATTACCCTATTTAAAGCCATAATTCTCACCCTTTGTATGTCTTAGGGGAAAGCACAGGCTCTTATATTACAAATATATAGCCGCTCAATAATGATATTAGCTCAGGCTTCTGCTAAAAAGTGTCTTTTGGCTTTTTATTTCTTTTGTACCCTTTTAGTGTAATAAAGACAACAAGGCTTAAGAGAAATTCAGTTCTCTAAGCTCACACACCAAATAGCATTAAATTGCTTTTTGTGGAAAACTCTGCATTATTAAGGGACAAGGAGATCATGTGGAGACTAGCTCATCTTCACAGTCCTACTTACACCACTACAGAGGGGAAAGATGTAAACCTGGTGCTATTCCTGATGAAACTTTTTTGTGAGGGTAAACATAGGGGGATTCTGTGAGCATGTTTGAATAAGAGTGTAGACCGCTACGAGTTTCTGTCAGGCAGCAATAGCGGTTCAGTGAGCATTTCTGTGGAGAATGTCAGCTATTTCTGCTTCGTGAGGGATAGAGGACAACCACAAAGCCTAAGACTGGTTTGGCTCTTCTCTACTGAGCTGCAGGTTGACATACATCTTTATAGGTTACCCAGCAGAAAAAGCACTCCCAGTACTGAAAACAATATCAGAACTATTTTCAAGAAATCATTCTCTAAATAAATTCTGTTGATACTTAATGCTATTTAAAATTCCTTTCACCGAATTGCTTTTTAAAATCCTGTAATAGTGAATGGGAGTACAAAGAATATTTTAGGCTAATAAGTAGTTATTTTTGTGGCAGCAGTAAGCTGCACAGAAATTGCTGTGCAGAAATTGCTGCAGTCCTGAGTTTCAAAACCTTGGGTTTCACATCCACAGTTCAGTGAAAGTGTTGGTCTGAATGAGCATGAAAGGTGAATTAAAGGTCCCTTACACAATGACAAGCAAGTGGACAGGTCAGACTATGCCTTTAGTAGGAGGGTACTGCATTAAAGCTATTGAACTAACTGCTACATGCTTGCAAAGACAGCATCCACACTTAATCTGAGCTGAAAACCCACTCCTTCCTTTGTGAAGGCACCCAGGCCTCCTCTTTATCTCAGTCAACAGACCTTTTCTGAAAACTCATTATCTGCTAGGATGCTTTCCATCAGGCACTGGGATATTCGGTATGATGGCTCAGAGTCTGAATGGCTATACATCATATTTTTTTTGAACATTCATACACTTTTTTCAGAAAAAAACTATTTGATGTGCTATGTAAATGGCAACAATCTGTAATTACTGGACATTTTTATTTATATGGGAAGAGAATGAAGTCCAAACACCAACTTTAATATCATGCTGCTCTGTATGTACGACACATTTCTTCTGAGTCTCATCAGCACTTTCCAAATCAAGATTTATGCTGATGGAGTGAAACAAAATATAGCTATTGGGTTAGGAAACTGCTATATTAAGGAAGAAAGTCCCTTCAGTCACTGAACTGAGTGCTGTCACTATTCAGTGGCTTCTGTGGATGGTGAGTACGCTTGGCAGTTTACTGGAGGTGGTGAGCACAGCACCATATCAGGCCCTATCAGCTTTGCTCACTTTTATCCATTAAGTCAATAGCAGAATCAGAAATTGAATTTGAAAGATAAAACTTTAAATTATCTTTCCTAAGTGAGGAAACACAGTCTTTTTCAGGCAGTCTACACATTCTACTTGCATCCAGCTATTACACATATTCAAAAATGAAATACGATTCTTCACTACCAAATTAATAAGTGTCTCTTGGTCCAAACCCAAACAATTGATTAGTCCAAATAAATACCGTCTCTCTTTAGATGCAGAACTATTTGATTAAAGTATCGTTGAAAGATGCTTTTTAAAAAATCAATTATAGCTGTAAGTAAAATAAGCTGCTCATATTTCCATGATAGTTTAGTCATAATTACATATGAATTTAAACAAGTATATGCAATTCAGACACATGACAGAGGAGAAAAGATACCCTGGAATTATCTGTTTTCTCAGCAGTAATACTTCCTATTGACTTCTACAGATTCTATTCAGTCTTCTATTTTAAAATTAGCTACTGACCCAAAGTTGGTCACTGTAGAAATTTCGCAGACCTGGCTTGTTTCCAGCTGTTTCTTAATTAGCTCTATAGGTCAGATTTCTTATTATCATGAAAAAAAAAATCAGCATTTAATAATAAAACTTTAGTCTCTCTGCACTCAGAGCAACATAAATGAGTCATAGATTTAGGCTTGAAAAAGTGACTTCGCAACCCAGCAAAGTCTCCTTTTTGACCTGCAGCACTGAAGATTGGAAGAGAGGAAAAACACAATGGTTCCCCTCCTTCCTTGCAAGTTTTCTATATAGTTGTTGAGCAGCTGTGCACATAGAAGGGGATGGTTATCTTTGGGAAGGGGGAATAATGAACAAAGAGTTTTTTATTTGACATTCTGTCAAAGTTCATGAAAGGAATTAATAGGAAATACAAATCTTTCACAATCTAGATCACAACTACTATTAACATTTCGTTTAACAGCATTACTGTGCTTTCTTACCGTATACACATTTTTTATAATAGAATACATAAAGTGGTTGCCCAGTTGCATTAATTTATGTGTTATCTTCTTCACAGGGATGTGACATAACATTGGTTCCAAATCATAGGTAGAACTAAGTCACATTACCTTTCATAACTTAAATTTCTAAAATAGAGCTCTTATCTACTTTGCAGGAAAACCACATTGCCACTGATGCTTGTTTGTACTGAATAAAGAGTGAAAAGTTAAATGAAATGTCGAGAGGAGTGATGAATACCTTACATTTTGTTAATGAAAAAAATTAATCAATGAGAAAAATCCTAAAGATCTTATGACAGAAAAAGGCATTTTCTGTGTAACTAAAAGTAAATAATATTTACATATTATGCTCACATTATTCTGTGCTAAAGGTATTTTCTACAAGTACACACGTCAGTCTTTTTGTCTTACCTCAACTATTCCTATTTTTCCATCAGTAGTCTTCCCATATTGGTCCACAAAAGCTTTCATTTCTGGTGTTAAATCCTATAAAGTTACAATGAGAGAATCATTACTTTAAGGTATACAGAAACATATGTAGATTTACTTTAATATCCTATTAGTTGGCAAATAATATACTTGAAGTACTCACATTATTGAGCTGGATTCCTCAAGTGGAAATGAAATTTGCTATACTTTCATAGTGAAAAATGTCATACATTTTACTTCCTAAAGAATCATATTATAGTCAGTGGGAATGATTGGCATCTCAATACCTAGAACTCCTATTTTAGTTTACAGAATGTAAAAAATATAAAGACAGATGTGTTGGAGGATGCATACAACAGCTCCTTTGTTTAAAGAGCATTCACAGGCAGTGAGGAGTGAAGTTCACAGGCAATTATTAGTCAATTTTCTCAATTTTCATTTTTAAATTAGTAACTTGAAGGCAGTGCAAAATCTTTCAAAATAAGAAACATTTCAGTATAATAAATCTGAACACTAAAATAGCCTTTCCACATCTTTGAGTGGATTTTTCCTGAACAATGGATGCTATTTCTGCCCTAAAAGAACTCATCGTGATACCACATTTTTTGCTGTTTAGTATTTGGTTATCATAGAAACAGAGTCGAAGTGTCACTACTGAAATGTAGAAAGGCAGATTTAGGAAGGAGAAAACTTTGAGCAGTACCTTAAATCCAGCAGAGTAAAGCCAGAATATTTTCTCTTCATATAAATTATGGCCCCCTCTATATATCTGTTTTCTAAAGGCTATCCTCACTCTAGGCTATGGGAAAGTTGCCAGCCTTGAGGTGAATATCTGAATATTTGGTTTCAATTTGACTTGCCCTGCTTTGGTATGAGCTGCCATCAACCTTCAATATGGATTAAACTTTTAACTTTCTTCGTGTTCCTTATAAGTGTGAACTAGTACCAAGCACCAAGAATCAGGCCTACAGTTATATTAAAACAATTGACAATTCTGTGGTTATAGATGAAGATGAAAATACAAGTTTAGTTGCTATAATAAATTCGATTACATAGAACTTATGTGATTCTCTCACAGGAGACACGGTGAATCACAGCTGTATAAAGTCTGTCATAGTTTGTCCCAAATTTCAAATACCAAAGCTAACTAAAATGTCAGTTCCTCGTAGCTGATACAATCATGGCCTAGTATCCTATTTCTGTCAAAGTCATACAAGGCAGGTTAGTAATTTGCCATGGCTTTAATTAGAGATGTGGTTATTAATACAATGCACTTCAATGTCACCTTTCATTTAATGATCCCAAAGTGAGGACAAGTTTGCTTAGCAGATATAATGGAGAATTTAGACACCTGGATTTTAATTAGTCCTGGTTAAATATTTTACTAATCTTTCAAATAGCAGCTCCACAATGCCAGACAGTTTCAAGCCATTGAAGGAGGAACAGCTGAGTATAGGTTAAATAAATCAAGATGATTACCCTCTAATACATTATTTAGCAAGGGTTTTTTTATTTTTGGTATTCATCTCACCTGCTTTTAAGATGCTTGAGGAGCTATTAAAGTTATGTTATTCAAATAAATGTTTTCAGTCAAAAAAACTTGCCTATTTGTAACTGAGTCTAGGCCTAAACTTGATATAGGTGCAGTGTTCAATACTTGAAATTAAGAAACTCCTTCACACTTCAGTCTCCCATTTTAAAACTTGAGACAATTATCCCACTAAGTGGAGCTGAAACAAAAAACATTTTAAAAAATATTATTTAAAAAATAAGGAATGATGTCACTACAGAAACACTCCTGTGACTGTATTATTATTACACATATTTCTGTGGAGAAATATTGTCATCTATGTACACAGAGAAAGTGAGAAAGAGATGTGGAATAGCTTGGCCGAGATCCACCTGTTGACCCTTTAGTAGCCTCTGTGTTAGTCACTTATACTCCACAGTTTCTTTTGGCAATTGGCATAGCTGAATAGAGAACATATTGCGTAAGTGTGGGGCACAATAAATGGAAGCTCTGCTTATATAGCTTTTATCTTTAAAAAAAGAGACAGTTCTTTCAATGTGTCTGAAAGTATCAATTCACCATCAATTCCCTACCTACCCTAATGCATGAAGCAAAAAAGGACTGAGTCTTACCAAAGAAAAACCCAAGCCCTAAAACCTCCAAGTACACATCCACCCTTTAGGGCTAGGATGAATCAGGCTGCATGCTACTGCTCCATCTGAGAGAAAGCAACTGTGAAAGTATAGGCTTACTGAGTGGATTAATAAAAGGATTAGAATTAGAACATAATTAGAACAGTTCTGTAGTTGGAAGAATATTGAGAAACATTAAACCGTCCTGTTCAATGACAGAATCAATGTGATTCTTTAATGCGTGTGGCATGACTGATGTAAAATCCAGCTATGAAGAATGCATAATTGAATATTTCAAAAATAGTGAGCAGGAGAATGACCTGAAATGCAGAAGTTAATGATGACAAAGAAGCTTTAGGATGTTAAAAGAAGGACAGATGAGGAAATGACATATAACCTACACTAGTTTCTCAATGTGTCCCTTCTGGCAAAAGAACAAAAATTCAAAGCTACTGAATTAGTATCCTGTGAGACAAGACACGAACTAATGAGATGCTTGTTTGGCAAATGAGTCTTTGAATCCAAGAATCAGCTTAGATTTGAAACCTGAGATGACATATATCCATACTCCAGAGCAAATAGACCAAGGACTGAATTTGATGTTGCTGCTGGAGATTGCTTTTTTCAGCAGAAAACTCCAAAGATAGGTTTGAATCGGGCAAAAGGGAAAGGAAAACTTAATTAAACACCTGTGCATTTAAAAACATAGTATGAGATACAACCAGAGGTTATTATTTTAAAAACCCCATAAATTATGAAATCTGGAGCAGATAAGAATAATCCTACAAACGTCATTTTGAGCAGGCTTTTATTTGAGTTGCACACTTGCTTCGAGAGAGAAAAGAATCTAATCTTAAAGTGATAGATTTTCCTTGAGCTTCTAATTCATTTTTTTATCTATTGAATAGTATGTCAACATATCTACTAAGAATGCCAGTCATATTAAATGTACACAAGCTTTAATATCTTCTTTCTAATGGACAGACTTAAGTTTCCTACACCTCAATATAGAAAAGAGATTTGTTCTGTTGCAATACTTGAAAGGTATTGAAGTTGAGTTTAATCTTTTCTGAGGGAAAAAAAGATAATTAGACTTTTTTCCCTCTAAAGACTACATTCCTTTCCCAATTTTCTGTGTTGTCTTGTTTTTTTTTTAAAAAAAAACTAACTTACACTTATTACATTCATGAAAATGAATGACTACACCAATGTCTCTCAGAAGCATGAGCTGGTACCCGGACTGCAGTAACATTAGAGGCATTGCTGGGAGACAGATTTTCAGATTTGTGAAGTTTTCTCACATTCAGTTAATATATTCAGCATTAATACACCCGTCACTCAGTTAAATACAATTCTACTTCCTGTTACTCCAGGTGTCTTTTAGCATGGTTTCATTGAAGTTGATTCCATTAGGTTATCTATTGGAGTCTTATGTTAAGTGGCCTGTTTTGGATTATTTTAAAGACAAATTATTTGTTAAAAAAATGAATTTCTATTTGAATTGAAATTTTTACATACAATCTTTCATTTATTTCTTTTTTCTCATCCTTCCTTTCTTTCTTTCTGTCTCAGTTTTTTTTTGTTTTTTCCCCATGGGAGTATAGTTTGGAGGAAATCAATAATTAGTGCTTTCATAACTTATACACTAAATTGTTTTGATGACATTGTCAAAAACTTTACTGTCTCTGTACAACTTAAAATACCATCATTTAGTATTTGTACTCCTGATGTAAAACACTGGTGAAGGGCAAAAAGATGTTAGTGATCATCTGCAGATCTATTTACTGACCACCAAGGGGCAGAAATGCATTTCAACCCAAACTGCCCGTCGGGTACGAAATTAAAACAGTCCAGCTACACTGAAGTGGTGCTTTTTCTTTCTTTTTTTTTTTTTTTTTTTTTTGGTTTGTTGTTTTGTTGTTTTTAGTATCAGTGCATATCTGGATCAGGTAAGAGTAATTGCAATGGGATAAGGTCCCATCCAAGACAAAAAGATAACATCCATGCATTTCTTGTCCTTTCTGCACTGTCAGAAGTATGAACTCGTAGCCTGGCAGGATATGAGCAGGACCCACTCTCCAGGGAGGTGGACCCTGACCTCACCTTTCCAGAGCAGCCGATTTATTTCATTTGCGACCTGCTGGTTTCTAACCGAGCTACTTCCCTTTGCCTGATGGGTGAAAGTGCATGAACCGCGTGACGGCAGGAGAGAACAGAAGACACCGGGGCACAGGAGTTTGCTCGAGAAAACTCTTCTTTCCCGGAGAAGACGGAAAAGAGGGGCAAAATGTTAACCTACCAATCCTGCCTTCTTCCGCGCCTGTTGCAGCTCCTGGATGAAGTTTTGTAGCTCCTTCCCATCCATGTACCCGTTGCCTACAATAGAAAGAGTTACGGTTGCGGTCACCGCTCCCTCCGAACTCTCTCCGCTCTTCGGCGCCGGCAGGGACGTCTCCGAGCCCTCGGCTCCCTCCGGCGAGGAGCGGCTCCCTGCCCGAACCCAGACCGACGGCTCCGGGGCGGCGGGCGCGGAACAGGGCCGGGACCGGGACTTCTGTCGGGCGGGCAGCGATGGGGTCCCCTCCCCGGCCTCCCGCGGATCTGCCCCCCACCCCCCGCACCCTCGCCGCCCCGGGGGAGAAGGGGTCACCGTCGGAGTCGTAGTGGTGCCAGATCTCGAAGAACTGGGTGGCTGAGATCTCCACGCCCTGCAGGTGGGTCTCCGCCGTCAT
>WBNH01010445.1:0-43325 GCA_013401255.1 Urocolius indicus | reverse complement strand
CCTCCCGCCGCCGCCCCGCCGAGGGCTATTTATGGGCCCGGCCCGGCCCGGCCACTCCCCCCGGCGCTGCCCTCCCTCTCCGCGGGCCCCGGCGCGGCCTCCCCGCCCTGCGCGGCAGGGGCCAGGGTCGCCCGCCGGCGGCGCCGAGGCAGGAGCAGGGCTCAGCCGGGTGGCACCCTCACCGGCCCCTGCGGCGGAGCCCTCTGGGGACAGTCACCTCTACATGGGAGTCGAAGCGAAGGGTCTGCTGGTGCTGGGTGGAGAGCCTCCCGCAGAGGGAGAAGGGCTGGGTGACCCAAGAGTTGTGGTGGGTTCCCCGCTGTGGGAGGGTGGGCTCATGAGACAGAGAGGACAGAGGGTGAGCGCGGTCTCTCGGTTTAGCCATCGCATTTCCAGCTGGGAAAGGGGCCTGGAAGTCTGAGCATGGCTGGTAACACGGCAGGATGTCCCGGTACACAAAAGCCATATGGGACACGGTGTAGGGTGGAAGGAATCAGTGTCAGTTATGCCATTTTTCACTGTTCCATCCACAAAGCAAACCTGCAGATAGCTCCACACTGACTTAATCTTTGACCTGCTTCAACCCTTTAAACTGATATTACCACAGAAATGTCGTGGGAAGTTGAGATATGCATGTTGAGATAACATGAGAACAGGCATGGTAAATGTAAACATGCTGCCTGCCCTAGCAGGTAGTTTCATCCCAAAACATGTGTACCTGTGTATGTATATATGTAAGAATTCATTTGTAAGATCTTTCTTTCCCAGTGTGGTGTGAGGGATGCTACCACAGTCACTTTGGACCAGGAAGGAACGTTTTTTGTTAGATCAGCTTTAGAGACTTGTCGTCCTATACCAAATATCTTCCTTCTGTCACAGAGTGACATGGTACTGTAGTAGCAATAATGATTAAGAGCCTTGTGGGGTGACTCCTTTTAGTCGTAAGATTACCTGGGTACTCTGAAGCAGGGAAACTGCCTTTCTCCTTCCAACATTCCTCAAATGCTCCACTGAGTTATCATGGTTTGATAGCCAAGATGATCGTCTGACAGGAGATTAACAAATACAGTAGGTGGTATAGTAAGGATGGAAGATGAGAACAGCTGGGAAATCCAGGGATCTCCGTGTGTTAGGTGACTGAGATGCACAACGGTAAGACAATAGCATGTTAAGACACACATATAGCATGAGAAGACACCAGAACAGAAGACTACAAATGCAAAGGGGGATGGATAACCCAACAGGATGAGAGGTGGATGCTTAGTTAAAGACTGACGTGTCCTGAGAGGGATTTCAATAGATTGGATGGCTGAAATCTTGTATGCATTATGGAACATGATGTGGGCATAGCGATTAAGTAATCATGAGACCTTATACTTGATTCCCTCCCATCTTTCCATTCTCCTGTTTCTCCACCTGTTATGTGCAGCTTTCTCTCATTCTGCTGCTGCTCTTTGTCTGTGAGTTCATGAAATATATCATGTTGGTCTGTGTTTTGTGAGCTGATGAACAAAGCAGCAGCGAAAATGAAAGACATAAGAATCTGATCGTTAACTCCTTGTAATATTTGTAACTATTAGTGAAAAAGATTCAGAATAGTTTTACAGGCACAAATGACATTATACATTTGCAAATGGAGTGAAGAAATGTAAAGTATTTCCTTACAATCAAACTTTGTGTTTTGCCATGAAAAAAAGAAATTAACAAACCATGTCTGTGTTAATTTCCCATCTAGAAACTGGTTTTGGGCATGGCTGTCTCAAGGTAATAGACTTCCGTTATAGCCAGATCCCGAAACTTCTTTAAGCTGCCTACATCTTGTCTTGAAACTAATGCATTTCCATGAAGTAGCAATGATGACAAGAAAAGAGAGGATTCATGAGAGTTTTTTTCACAAGGAGCAAGGACATGGCAGAACTCTGGCCTTGACAAGTGGAAGCACAGTGAGACAAGCCTGGGATTATCCTTTGTGCTTGAAAAAGACAAGGGGGTGCCAGTGACGCAAGGGCACTCCAAGGATACAAAGGTGGAACTGGCATTTCCACCATTTTTAGATAGAAGAGGTCTGTGCCAGTGAGGCAAGTTCTTATATTTGCCAAGCATATTGAATTACTCCTTTCAGTGCAGAATTTCAGCCTCCAGCAAGCCTGCAGGAATGGAAATTGAACACTGAACCTGTTTCAACAGTCCTCTGACTTGCACCTTACATTGATTTGATTCTTACTATGTACCATTTTACAATGGCACATCAAATTTTGGGCTTGTTACTTTTCCCTGACCCAAAAATCTGTAGCTGAATGGCAGAGAAGAATCAACATTGTCTGGGGCTAGCTCAACCTTGCCCATCTGGCTGCTCTGACTTTTAAATGAACAGGAGCTGTGATGTTAACATTTTCAAAAGTTCTCAGGATAAAGTATTTTACATGGGTCTTATGTGGCCAGAAGGGCCTGAAGAGAGTCTCACAGGCAACTTTAAAATATGCTTCTTCTCCCCAAATCATGTGCAGGTAACATACTTGGACACGCTGACCTCTCATTATGCTAACATCCACAGTATCAGTATTGTCTACAGGGCACTTACGTATCTTTGTGCATTCTTTGTAAAATGGTGTGTTGGGGTGAATGGGTTTGTGTGTTCTTGCTGCTGCACTTGAAGTGATCCTGCATGGGCATAAAAGTAGCAGATATTTCCATGCAAAAATAATCACATAACTAATAACACACCATATTTTCATGATTAATGAATTACTAAGCCACCATTCATATTTAATCCCAATGGACTCTGTTTCTTATGCAAAACTAATTTGGAGACTGTTCATTTCCATTCCAAGAAGCTATTAGTTTCCATTGAAAAAAGAAACACTGAAAAGATTTCAAAATGCAGATATATACAGGATGTGATCCATAATTCGATGAAGTCCATGCAAATTTTTCCAGTGACTCTAGAGAGCTTTAAACAAGGACATATTTTCTGAAAATATATGTATAGTGACATGCACATATACCCACTGATTAATGAATTACTTCACTGAGAGGCCTAAGTCTTGTCATTCATTTCAGAATTACTTGAAGTTCTCCTTGCAAAAAAAAAAAAAAAGAAAGAGCAGGATTCATATCTGGCAGAAGTCAGAAATGCTAGACTGAAGGCAGCTGGAAACTTGACCCAGAATGTAAGTGACTGTGATTTTCTTTGAAAATATTTGTTGCTCATAGCTGTTCTTCAAATGCTTTTCATAATTTTTTAATTTTTTGTATATTGGCTTTCTAAGACTTCCTGGTTCTGACTATCAGACTTCTGTCTTCAGTCTCTGGAGAGCATCTAGCTGTAATATCCCAAGAGTTTCTCAAGATACATGGAAAACAAATATGCTGACAATAATAGCAATCCAACTTAAAATATCCCTTAAATAAAAGCAAGAAACAACAAGCTAAGTAATTCTCATTCAGAAAGCACCAATGTTTCAGCATCATGTGAAGCATCACAAACTTGGATTTCAATGAGCAAAGATCTAAAGAGACCCAAATGTAAGAACTTTCAAATGAGAAACATTAATAGCATAAATGGTCTACAGGGACAAAAGGTATTTACTCAGTAATTCTTGTTCCATCATCAGAAGATATGTAAAAGACAGGGACCATTGTGTCACCTCTCTTCTGAAAGGACAATTTCATGTGTGATCTTGAGGTGTGACTGAACTTACTTATCAAGTTCTTTCCCACTTGGCCTTTACTGATGATTAGCAGCACAGTCTTGAAAGATGTAGAAGCAAGTTCTGATCCTTGTCTTTTATTTCTCACTACAATCCTACCTTCTTGTAGAGAACCATCGCAGTAAGAAGTATTTTGAAAGAAGCAATTCCCTAGATTTTTATTATAGCCTTTTTATAATTCTATTATATAGAAAAAAGTATCTCTTACACTTTTATACTCTCACATTTACATATACTCTCACATTTAAGCATGTATCTGAGAAACATCATAACTGGAAAGGGGCTGAGGTTTTAAAAACTGGAACACTGTTGGTACTTGGTTTTGGCTGTGGCAGGATTTGCAGGGGTAGCACTGAACTTCAGAAGGCAGCTTCAAGTTGTATGCAACTGCCAGCAAGCATGACAGGCTGTGGTGGATGAAAATGTTCTTTCAAAATATTTGAGTAATGCTACAGAATAATTTCTTGGTTTGTTTTTTTTTTTTTTTTTCTCCTTATCATTCCTAGAGATATTCAAAAGACATTCAGATGAGGTGGTGAGGGATATGATTTAGTTTAGTGATGGGCCTAGCAGTGTTAGGTTAGTGGTTGGACTTGATGATGTTAAAGATCTTCTCCAACTGTAATGATTATGTGTTTCTGTGAACAATATGCTTGTGTGCAAGATGCATGAAGGGCTGCACTGGAGAGATGTATCAGTGTCACCAGGAAAGTGCCTGAAGCTGATGGGAGCTGTTTGATGCTCTACAGTACTGTAGATCAACTAGGAGAAAGGAGAAAGAAAGTGAAATCATGCAGCATTCTTGTATTTAGTTCCATCTTTTGCAAGATAATGTTCAACAGTGTTTTTTTTTTTTCTTGTATTTTGCAGGCAAATACCTACCTAACTATGAGATTTATAAGAGACTCTTATAAGGGGTGACCTAATTCATACTGGGAGAAATCAGCTTGGGGATGACTTAACTCACGCCAGGAGAAAGCAACTCCTCTCACCCACCTGCCATGATCCTGCAATACTTTCACATTGGTGGGATGTGGGGCACTGTGAGGTTTCCATTACCACCAAAGCTACCCGTGGCATGAGGAAATCTTCAGATGTTGCCCTGAGCTCTCTGCACGGCACAAACTGAGGGGGGATGAGCTTCAGCTTTCTGTAAGAGTCGGATCCAGTATTTGACAAAACCAGTGTTTGTCCTTGTTTTCCAGTGAGTTTCAGTGAGATTTATAGTGGCTTGTGTTGCTATATGGCAGACCAGCTTCTTATTATCTTTTTACTGTTTGGATAATGTCTATTTGCATGTAATTCCAAGCAAATTCAGCCCAGTTTAATAGTGTAGCAAGAAGTTAACTGGAATGTTAGTACTGATGGTGTTGGTTACCAAAGCCTTCAGAGACCCATTTTGTAAGATCTGGGAGACTGCTGGAAATTTAGGATCCTGACTGAGGAGGACTGTCGGTCTCTTTGGAGGATTTTCCAGTTGCTTTTGAGTATTGAGGACACTTTCTCTTTACCCTACCCAATTAGACTGTGTGTAGCTTACAGGGCAGCACGCATGCTTTGGCTGAGCATTAGCTCCACAACAGGAGCAGAGCTGTGTATATGTCAGTGGTCACTGTTCCCAGAGCCCTTGCTTCCTGAGCACTAACTTTTTTTGGAAAGAATCTTGAGCTGACAGCTGAAAGGAAACTCCAGAGTACGCCCACCGGTGCTGCAGTCCGAGTGAGGGACCAGGGCTGCAAGGTGCACCCTGTGACGTGCCTGCTCTGCAGCCCAGGAACATCCATGGGTCATTATTCTACTTGAAGAAAAAAACTGACTGTGTGACCAAAACTTGGAGGTGCAGTTTTGGGGTATGTTAGACGTAATGGAATCCTTGCAAACAGAATGGGAGCAAAATCATCCCCTCTCTTCCCCATACTTTCCCTTAACTTACATTAATGCTCTTTAAGAATAGCATCAATCACAAGAAATGCAACCTGTGTCCTGAAGGAGTTACAGGGGATAAAAACATGCTGTTAATTTGTAACTAGGAAATGCTGTATTGTTCAGAAAGGTTGAATTAAAAATTTACACGGAAGGTTTTTCTTGTTTGAGCTCACAGCATAGCCCTATCCTGTCCAATCTGTGTGCTGCCAGGGTCTAACGCAACATAGTGGCTGCTTGAAAAAGTAGTCATTTTAGAAAAGTTATGGAATATGAAGATGTTTAATAAGCAGCCTCAACCTTTTGTAAATAATGGAAGAAACTTGTGTTATCTCATTTCAAATTCTTTTATTACACTTATAGGTCAACCCACACAACTTCAAAGCCATAAAATTGCACGGTGAGAGTCTCAAAGTGTAATATGGAAAAAAAAATAAATAAAGCAAACAATAGTATAAGGTGAGCAGGTTCATCTTTCAACTCTGCTGAACTCAAAACTAGCTCAGCAGAAATGACGTTAGTACCGTTGTAATAAAGATCTCGGTCACTGCACTTAGGAACATGGTTTAGTGGTAGGCTTGGCAGTGTTAGGTTTATAGTTGTACTTGATGATCTTGAAGGTCTTTTCCAACAAAATGATTCTGTGATTCTGTGCTGCCGCACAGCAATGTGAGTTCTTGATGTGGCCAGAGTGATCGATGATCACTGTGTCTGGAAGTCTACAGAAGCAGACATGTAAATCTATTTACTTTTTCTATGCAAAATACTAATAACTGTATCTCAGCTGTATGGTCTGTTCTTATGTACGTCTCTCACTGAAGATCAGTAGCTGGTAAACTTTCATATCGAAGGGAGAAAAACTCTTCCATATCTCCCAAATGGTATGAGCTCTTTTTGCATAGACTGCTGCGTTTTTCTGCTTATGTTTTTTTAGTTTTCATATTTCCACCATTGTATCTCCTTTCTCATCTCCAGATTAAAAAGATGTGTGGTTTTATTAAGATGATAGAACATCACACTAGGGAGGCAGACTTCCTAACCATATTTTCCATCCCTCTGATCTATTAAAAAAAAAAGTTTTATGTTCTTTAAAAATTTAAATAATTTACTTTGTGGATGAGTTCAAGATCAGAAAAGAGAAATTTAGTAAGGAATCTCTTTATTAATTCTCCAAGGTGTATCACATCTGAAGAGAATTGACAGCTACTTCTAAGTAGCTCCTGGAAATGATTTCATCATCCGATATGCACAGTAGCTTCTTGGAAGCTTGTAAATGATACATTAAAAAGCATTTATTTTGTTTTATTTTGAACTTCGATCCATTCTACCTGCCTGCACTAGTGTTCAAGATTAGAAACTTTCCTTCCAACAATTCATAACAAAACCACTCATCAAAATTGTCCAAGATTCGCAGCAAAATTATGTTGAGTAGGTTTGATATAAGATCAGGACCCTTTTCTGAGCAAAGATCAGGGCCTGACCTCGTGATTGTGGAAAGAAGTGACATTTCCAACAGCCAGAGAGTGGAAAATGTTAGCAAGTTAAAGCAAACAGAGTCTAAACATTAGGCTTTCACAACACAACAGTGCAGTGTGTCCAATCTGTTATCAGTTTACCACTTGAGCCTCACAGCCCTCTTTCCAAACTCACAAAGTTCTTTGTTACTTCTCAATTGAGATTGACCTGGATTGGAAGGCTATTCTCACTGTGCCTCGTGTGATACCAGTAATGTGGGAGCAAGCAGAAACTGAAGGGCTGTGCAGTCCAACTTGCTGAATTCTTTCTCATCAGTGAGTGACAGTATTTAGTACCTGCCATGAAAAAATTTTTGGGAGCTTGCATTCTCTTCTCAGCTGAGGACTAGAAGTGGCCACTAGCATGGCTGCCAATTTGAGAGAGTGGAAGCAATATAAATCATACTATATTTAAATAGCTATGAACTAAGCAAACAATGACATGAAAAAGAACATGTTGCAGACATACCAACTGGTCAGGTTTTGCACTCAACCGACCAGGAAAAATGTGCCATGAATACTTCAAATGACCTCTGTCCTGTTAGGGCATAAACTTACTTGCTCAGGTGTTTTTCTCTCAGTCTCACCTAACTGCAACACAAGACTGACCTCAGCTCCAGGTTTCTAGTCCCCCGTCTGTTTGTGAGAGAAGCATAGGGGCACTCCCAGAAAGCCTCTTGTCTTCCGTAGTCTCACCAGCAAGGTTTTTGCCCAGGTTTTCTTTCTGATCCATCATTAGCTGCTGCAAGGCTCTTCACCTGGAGCATGGAAATCCCACATATTCAGGTGCCTGGGCCAGCTCCTGGGTGTCAGTTTGTCTGCAGTGAACCTATCCCAGATTTGCTGGGAATAATAGCCAGAGGTTTCCCACAACTTCTCAGCAATGCCTCGCTGACTACCTTCAGTCAGTCAGTTTCAGCATGACTGTTTTGAAATGTCTGTCCCTCTGCTTCTCATCACGTCCCTATTCTTCCCACAATCTGGAGGAGGGTAAGGAAGAACTTGGCTCTGTGCCATGAAAAAACACGGAAGGCAAAAGTGACAGATAAAAGCCATTCCCTCAAAATGAGGTCCTCTGCAGCCTGAAACCATGTGTGAATTTGTGTCCAGAATGTGCAGAGGAAAATCTTGCAGGAAGCCACAAAAGAACTGAAAAGACAAGTGAGCGATAATAAAGAATGTAAGATTAACACCAGGAACACTGCAGTCTGACAGGCTGTGTTAGACCTGAGAGAGGCCCCAGGGAGAGATGAACCTTCTCCCTCCACCTGTATGGGGGTGACTTTCACCAGCCATACATACAGAGACAGACTACTCTCATTTTGGTGCAGATAGAGCTCCAGTAACTGCTCTTGAAGTAATTCTGCAGACTGAAGGACAGACATACCAGAAAGTAAATATCTGTGCTGGCACTGAGCTCTATTGAAGTCCTGCATTTGCCCTGTGAAGCTTATGCTTGACTAACCACAGGCTTGCTCTGTGGGTAGCCCACATACTTTAGAGCAGACTAATTCTGATTTTCCATTACAAAATTGTACCATTCTCTTTATTTCAGGAATATCCTACATGCCTTTTGGGCTGACTCTTCCCCTCTTCTCTGTGATGTTATCTAGGGAACAGATAAGTGGAGGAATTAGAAGTGTTTTACATGTCTGCTCTTAAGATTTTGAAACATTTAGAGCCTTTACCTTTGAGAAGAGTTTCCTAACTTCAGAGAGCCTTTCTGGTAGTTTTCTAGTGACTGACTACAATCTTTTTCTCCCTGTATTTTCCATTGGCAAGCCAAGTTTGTAGAGTGGGATTAATCTTTAATCTTTATAATTAATGTTTCAGGTAACCTGAAGAGGTATTACTAAATAATGCAAGCCACATTTCTTCCCTAGACACCAGGGCATGACTTCTTTTATCTTAGAGTGACAATGGACATATTTATGTCTGGGTTGTTGATGTTTTACTTGTTGGTATAAATGTTGTAGTACAAAGGCCTTCTCTGGTTTCTCACACAGGACTCATATTCTTCCGTTTTGCTACCCATAAATCTTCAGGGTCTTCTGTTCTCAAAACTAATGTACAAAGCAGATACTATTCAAGAAAGTGGGAGGAGGCTTTGGTTTCACAGGATGGCATGGTGGGCAGGCTGGATTCTTTAGGCACAAAGTTGACGGAAGCTTCCTTAATGGTGACTTTGAGAGGAGATCATTGTTAATGACGATTCATGATCTCTCTCCGTGTGTTAAAAAGACAGTAAGGTACAAGCAAACAGCAACAGCATGATCCTGAAGTGTCAGCAACAAGAAAGTATCTGGGACTTGCATGTGGAAGACATGGCCCAGGAAATCCCACCAGAAGTGACCACAGCGGAGGATCCCAAGTTCAGGAAGGGTTTTTGCACTTGTCCTTAGTGCAGATCATAGGAAAGCGCTGCTTCAATCTACTGCAGTCACTGTTGAATGATTAATGATCTTTAAACCTTGATAAAAGATCTTATTCATTAATTAATATGGTTATAATGTGCCTAAACCAATAAACTCTGTCATCTTATTCATCCTTGCTGTGATACAATGCTCACAAACTATGTGCGTGAAAAAAGGAAAAAACATGCTTTTGAGAAACAATATGATGGCCAATTGACAAATTGACAATTTGGCCAAACTGGTCTGCTTGCTGGTTTTTACACCCAGGCAGCCCACACCAGTGGTGTGTGCAGGAACCTACACATGGCCATTTGTGTCCTGTGCCGGGGAGGAGCTGTGTGGGCCACTGATAGCTGGAGATGAACCAACCAAATAACATTCACATCCTGTCATCCTAGTGAGAAAGGTCACTGCTGAGAGCATCTCTCCTGAGAAAAACTAAAAAGCGTGGAATTAAATTTTTAAAAATTTCTTTAAAGAAGAAAAGGATCAAAGCTTGTTTATTTAATAAAGAAATATCTTAAGACTGTATCCAGATGAGCTATATTTTCTGCTTAAACTCCAGCAAACCTAAAACCTCATCTCTTTGGTGTTTTAAACTTTTTATAGGGGAAAAGTTTTGGGCTTCTGACGTGATACAGAAATCTTTGAAGGTCTCTTGAGGTTGAGTAAGTTTATTAATAATGCAAGCTAAAAGACTGCCCAATGTGATCTTCTGGGCTTTGAACTGAAGATGTTAACAAATCCTAGAAAACAAGTAAAAATGTAACACTTTGCAGTTCATTTTTTTATGTGGGTCTTTCGTTCACCTAAGTCTGCCAAAAGAATAGTATCCATGTTTTGTCAGATTGCCTAATACTCTCCAATCTAGAGATGTATATCAGACTCCCAAGTCTTTATGAACACACTGTATGTCTTTCCAAAACTGAAGTGCTCACAAATCCTATTAAAGAAATGGAAGCTGCAGGTATACACTATCACTTCTTGAAGGCTTTTTTTTCCTGCAGGCAGAAAAGATTATCATCATCAGTTTTAGGACTGTTTATGGAGTATACTGTAGCTCAAGCTGGGAGAGGGTGAACTTCCTAAACCTCCTGAGTAGAATAAAACAATTTTTTGATCGCAACCATAACTAATATATGATTGCAACTGCAAAGGCCACCAAAACATGCACGTAGCTGGGCCTGAAGGGTCTTCAAATTTAATTGTCTGGTGTTTCATCTAAATCTACTGAACTCAGGCTATTACTTTGGAAAATCTACAAATTCTCTGACTACAATTCAATTCAGGCTACCCAAAGATCAAGACGTTATAAGTAATTGGGTCAAATTTTCCCAGCACCAAAAGAGGGGAGATGAAATGAATAGTCTAATATAAAACTAGTCAGATCAGACGTAGTTAACTTGAATTACTTGTGAAGATCTATTTTAAGATTAACAAGTTTGTATTGCTGCAGGCATCCCACTATCAGACTGGTTAACACCAGTTGCTCTCCCGGACGTGCTCTCCAGATTAACCAGGATTGAAGTAACAGAACCTAAATATAGGTTTCTATTTTAGTTGGCAGGTGTTATCCTTACCAGGTAAAATTTCTCCTTCCTTTCCTTGGTAGCACACAATGTTTTATACAGTCAAGTGTTGTAAAGCAGAGACAAAGCAGTTCAAGAGTAGTCACTTATTCATATTTTACATTGGTAAATAAAACTATTTGGAACCATCAAAGGGAATTTGGTACAACTGTTTTAGTAGCACCCCTTGACAATGCTAAAGTCTTTCTAATGCCTTCAAGTATATGGCATTTATAAAAACATGAGTTAAATCATTGATCATGAAATGATGTTAGCTGCCAGGGAGTGCTAGTTAGGAAGCTGTACCTTTGCTTCAATATCCATTATCAGCTTTTTTCTTTTTCAATGTTTTGTGGTTTTTTGGTTTTTTTTTTTCATTTCCCTTTGGACCTAGGTCCTTTTCTAAGAAAACATTTATGTATAATTCAGAATATTCTGGGTATGGAAGAAGACTCCTTTTATTTTTTTATTTTTTGATTTTTATTTTACTTTGTGAAAGCAAAATAAAAGTCAGCAAAAAACTTGTTTCTGTGGTTGTCAGAAAAAACTAGAAAATTAATTGCTCCCTGGTTTGTTTTTTTTTTTTGCCTAGACTTTTAGTTAGGAGGAGAGTAAGGAGTAGAAATACCTTTCTATCAGCTCCTGCAGCCTCACCTCATTAAGGCACCTTGTGGCCAGTACCAGGTTGCCAGTTCCAAGAAATCTCACACCAATGGAGGGAGTCCCAAATACCATTGCTCTAACACTCCCCCAGCTTGTCTCTGTATCATCCACATAAAGCAGCCCTAAAGACAGCTTAACTGGGTGCCAGATGGTCCCCAGCTGGGAAGCATCCATGGGCTGAGCAAAATCAATTTGACATCCTGCACANAGGGGGAAGGGGGGGGCGGGCCTGGCAAGGACAGTCAGAGAGACAAAAATGTCACCCAAGTGCCCCTCATTACAGTGACAATTAGTAGCAGATACTCTCTAACTTAAAGCTTATTTTCATGTTAATAGCTTGAAATCTAGATTTGTTTATTGCATGGTAGTCCACATTTGCTGTTGGTGTCCAACTCATTTATGAATGGGTTGGCCAATTTCTTGCTCCTACCTGCACTAAAAAAATGTGGATCTTAGAGGGGAGAATTTGTCCTGCAGAGTAAAGGTAATAATCTAATAAAGGAAAGGAATTTAGAAATAAAAATAAGTGGGAATCACTTGTACATTAATCGTTGTTATATGTAATTTCCTGATATTTACAGATCCAAGACTTGCAGGATCATTATTCAAGATTTTGACACGTGGTAAATATGCCTCCAGAATTAGTACATGCACTCTTTTTTTTTTCACAAACTTCATGTTTCCTCACTTGTATGCAGACAGAGCTTGGAAAGACTGTTCTAAATGTGTCAGTACAAATATTGCCCGTGGAGCAAGAGTCTGATCTGGAAGGAAAGACGCCTCTTTTCTCCAGACGATTTTGAGTAAAGCCTGAAACACATTTGTATGAAAGATGGTAGTGTGCAGCTTTGTCATAGTGTTTCCAAATGTATCACATAAAGCCATCCAAGACACTATTCCATACTTAATACATCTGGATCATATGAAATGCAAGAAGGGATTAATCAGTCTTTTATGATACATGACATAAAGTTCATGATTTACATAGCAGGTAAAAATAGTTGCAGTATATTTGTTTAACACAGAGTCAAATTAAATTTTGCTTCTTGCTGGTGATCTGCATCTGATGAAGGACACCAGAGCTTTTTCCATGCTAATTATGCCTACTCATAACCCTGTTACCAGGGCTTGCAAAGTGATGGCTGGTTATGCCATAGATATGACAAATTCTCATTATCCGAAGGAATCTCTTGTCTTTCATTTCTTCTGCATAAGCAAAGAATCTAGAAGTCACTGAGGTCTATGACTCACATTTGAAAATAAGATTATAAAGAGCACAGGGAAACTTTTCAAGGAATATTTCCCCATTTTCATGGGTGATTCAGAGATAAATAACCAGAGAAGAAAAGCTATTTTTTTATTGATGTTTAGAGTGGACCATGAGGCAACCATCAAGTTGGGGCATGGGTCCTCTGCCTCAACACCCTTTCTCCAGAGGCTGTCAGGCCTTCTATGAATGCTAGATCTCAGACCCTAGTGCTGCCTGTCCCAGGCTCAGCAAACCTGCTAGTGCAGCCCAGTGCCAATGTTCCTTATTTCTATCTCCCTCAAGTCTCTCTTTTATTTAGTGAAGGGTACATTGAGCTGGGGAGAGGAGAACAATTCCCAGAAATGCTCCAGTTGCTCAGGGACTCCAGTGAACTCCAATTACTGTGGGCCCTGGAGAAGTATCTGTCTTAGTTCTGGATTTGTACCTTTACCTATGCTCTTTCTGCATATCCAAAAGTGGAAAGAGCAGCTTTGCCCTCTTCTTTTTGCCCATGTACTCAGTTGCAGGAGTTTTCTAGCAGCAGACAGTGAGTCCTGCAGGCTAGGATTCTCTTCCATTATGTCCCTGCCACCATTTGACACTGCATTGTTTAGCTGCATGTTCCTGTGGCTGAAAAGAAGGAGCATGGACTCAGTGGTCAGGCACTCATTAGAGTGAGAGGAGAGAGTAGAAGAAACCTGCTGTCCTGCCTCCACTCCACTACGGTTTAGGTAGTAACTGGAGGCAGGACTGAAACACAGGTGTCCCCTTGCTCAAAGGAGCGTCTAGAGAGTAGTTTATCTTCCGGACAATGAATATTTAATTGTCCTGTAGAAATCGAGCAGCTGCAATAGGAAAAACTGCAAGTAGGCCTTCTTCCTCCCTGCTATCCCCAATAATATGTAATAACCTGAAAGTGAGAGTTTTCCTCCCCTGAAAAGTATGAGGCACCATGGATTCAAATCCTGCAAGCAGAGTAGGAGGGTGTAATCCCATCTCCCACACCCCAGTAAATACTTTACACAAGGTGTGGGAGCTTCCATTTTTCTGGAGTCAAGTGTCTGACTTTCCCTGTGTTACAACAACCCTTGACAAAATTTGCAGGCTTATTTGAAAAACTCACTTCTCTGGTTGCCCCATTCTTAAGTTTTCTTTATGTTGCCAAAGGAGCCATACGTATTCCTAGGAGAAATACTTAAGTGCCCCATCATTGCACTGTACAGCCAGCCTTTAGAAGCTGTGATATACAGCCCTTGGGACCAGGGTAGTCCCCACCAGACTGAGCACATGGAAAATTTCCACTAGGGTTGTAAGAACCTCATGTCCCTGCCTTTCGGGCAGTTCCCAATTCTGGAAGCAAAGGTCAGAATACATGGCCACAATAATCACTGATGCAATGGCTGGCTTTTACAAGGTCTGCACCGAGGACTGTTTTTAAGTAAAGTACTAGCCCATTAAAAATTTTATTCTGGAAAAATTAGAAATTTACCATCTCAAAGTACTTCACTGCCTAAGTAGCAGAATGATAAGACACATTGTTTACTTTTATGGTCAATAAAGTAAAGCCTGTTCTCAGGTGCAATGCTCTTAAGTGACTGCCAATCGCTAACATGAGACTTTAGACTGATTTTATCCTCTGACGTTCAATGGAACAAATATCCCGTAGTTTGCTGATAAGGATCAGTCCAGGATCAGTTTCAGTTTGACACAGTTGTTTCAAAATTCACCTTGGGTGTATTTTTTCCCTTTGGCTTTATCTAAAAAACTAATCTGCCTGGCTAATGAATTCAAGGGGTCAAAGGAATCAATGGTCCTTATTTGCATTCATTCAAATGAATATACATCTGTTTTATTGAATACGGAGTTACAGCTCTGATATTCATAAATACCCAATACAGAATGAACATAATTCAGTATAAATATTCTGGTTTTCTTGTTATGAATTGACACCCACTGAATACAAGTATTTTTACTATTAAAAAGATCTATCATGTGAAAGTGATCTCCTGACAGGTAAAGTAGTACCGTTCAAAAGAAGGATGATTGAATAGCTGGGGTCTTGCTGTTAGACTTAGGAGGTCTGGGCTCAGTGCGCCCTGAACTGACTTCCTGAATGGCTCTGGGAGCTCTTTGGAGCTCTGGTGCTTCAATTTCCCACTCATGAATTTTCTTTCTTAGAGTAGCTTGGTGAAAATGAATATCTTAGAAGCTAAGGATGTCAAGTCTTTCAGTTGTGCAATATGGTAAGAATAGAAGACCATTACAAAAGAAAAAAGGTCAATCTCTTTCAAATGCCATAAAGAAAAGTAGTGGGAAAATGGGAAGGGTTGACAAGGCTTTTTTTGTTAAAAGTCCATCTTGTTTATCGATGACGTCCTAAGCTAGATCTGGCTGGTATATGAAAAGCTACAAGAAGCCTGATTTGAAAGTGTTATGCTGTTTGCAAAACTGTGCAGCAACTGGAAAACTGCACTACATTCTCCTGGAAATTATTTCATGCTTTCAAGGTAATGGAGTTACTTGTCCTACTGCAGGCTGTAGAGTTAAAATACTTATGACTATTCCTGTAATATTTGCACAGAAGAAAAACAGTTTGAGTTTAGGTCCTATTCCTGCTGAAGTACACCCGCTTTCAATTTTAAGGGCACAGGATGTCAACTGGTAGGACTTTTTTAGTGTCAGTGAGATGGCTTAGGTGGGAAACAAAACCCTTTAGAGCAAGTCCCCTTTATGCAGAAGTAACAGATGTGTCAGTGCCACAGAGTTCAGTGCCATATGGAGAAGCCTGAACTGTTTTGGCTGCTCTGGCAGGGACCGCAGAAGCCAGGCCAGCTGTACCAGCCAGTGTGGAGTGTTACACTGACATGTCTCATCAGAGCGGTTTCATTTGCAGTGGCCACTAGATGTGAAACCCTTTTGACAATCCATTTTAGTTTCTAAATGGTTATAAACATCTACTACTCAGATTATCTGTGGTATTCTTTTATTGAAATTACTTGATAAACCACATATTCAGTAGTACTCAGGTGTCTTCTCCCTTAGATGCGCATCCTCAACCACTAGCCAGAGAAAGTGTTTATCTCCTTCTTCCATGCAGGAATGAATGGCTTTAAAGACCAGGAGGAGATGTCTTTTTTGCAGCCCACAATAAAGCCTATAGATGAATAGACAGGACCTGCTCATACTGAGATTTCAACCCTGTTAGGATAAAAGCAGGAGCTAAAAGTGGGTCTCTACATCTCAGATAGCTGCAGACACCAACAAGGGAAGCAGCATCCTTTCAATGAAAGGATTGTTTCACAATCAGTTTAGGAAAGAAATAAACTAGGAGCAGGTTTCAGGAGTATTATGTCATCAGCTCAGCATTAATCAGCGTTCAGTGAAATATCTGGAGTCAGAAGACGATTGCCTGGTACAGTACAGATGCCTGAAAGGACACCTCCATTTCCCTGCAGACCTCAGAGCCTCTCAGTATGGAAAAATATTGTGAGCTAAGAGTTGTAAATAGGGACAATCTTAAGACACCTGTTTTGTGGTATTTTTTGCTTTGCTGTCTTAGGTGGGTTTTCCGTGGAGTATCAGTTTTTGCATATCTCTTTCAGAAATGTGGAACTATTTCCAGCCTGTGTAAGCCAGGCAAGCTCCCTCCCCAGGGCTGCACATAAGAGGACCGAAGGGTAGCTGCCTAAGATCCTTTGTATATCTTGGTGTTAATAACAATTGTTCCAAACTAAAGATGAGAAAATCTTGTCCATCTATAGCAAAAAAAAAAACAACCAAACCTGAATCAAATATTTAATTTGATTTAACAGCAAAGCAGGAAGAAATGTTTTACAGAGTTCCAAGATTTTCCTATTGGCTTTCTCCATGTAACGTGCCTTTAAATTTTTTCCCTCTTAATTAGTGAAGATTTAAGGACAAGGCTCCTCAAGCCCTTTTTATCTCTGTAACAAGTTGTGGTTTTAAGAGGAGTAATTTTGGGAGGTACTGGAGAAAGAAGAAGGAACATTGGACTCTGGGGAGACATTTCCATAGGGTAATGCTATTGAGCTGCTTGATTTGTGCACATCAATATGCCTTGGGATGAAAGCCAAGGAGGTGTTTGGAAACCTACCTACTCACTTGAGTTATTTGATTGAAGTTTGCCATTACCTGCATGTGCACACAAAGTACTCATTTGTGTTTATAACTGCTCTGTGCAGACTGTTGGCAGATGTTGTGCTGTTACCCTGAAATATAGTTCTTTGTTCTCCCTAATGGGCAAGTGCTCTTAATACCATGCTGTGTTTCTGATGTTGTTTTGCTGGTCAGTACTCACTGCCCTCTTTGCTCCAGAATAGAAGCAGTGATAGGCGACCACTGCAGCTCCCACTTATCTGATGTTAGAGATTGGCAAAGTGAGGAGGTCTACGGAAGGAAGAGCCATTGTCTTTTCATCAATTATTAACTGGTAAGTCACCTTGGTCAAGCTTTTTTCAGCAGCTGAGTGAAACTTGTGAGCAGCTTATTTGAGCAGACCAGGCTTAGCTGAAACTAAGCGAAAGGAAAACCATATTCAGTGTAAACTACTGAAAAATTAAGCAGGTGGCAAACTATGGAGAAAATGAGAATGCACCCACTCATATTTATAGAAGTGCTCTTGTTCTAAATATACTAATGCTCTTTAGAAATGTTGCAATTAGAAAACTCTAATTTTCACCTTAGAAACAATAGGTGAATGAACAAGGCCTTCTTGTGACAATATATGGCTGCACTGCAGTGAAGGATGCTCCATCTAGTACCAGGTTATGTTAACTGCTTAATACCAACTTGTCATAATGTTGCTACTAGTACAGCTATTTTTGCTGTAAGTGATACAGCACTTATAGCTAGTATATGTAGCTGAAACACAGATGATTTCTTCGTCACCACAATGCTTCTTAAAATGGAGGGCTACAGAGATGAAGCATAGAAAGAAATCTCTCACTTAAATATTTTTAAATTTTTTTTTTCCATGGGAAAACATGTAGAGCCACTCATTTGCTGCTTTTTTCCTTGCAATAAACCTCTTTTTTTTTAATAGGATAAAAACAAAGTTATCTCCAGTGTGGTAGTCAACCTGGCTAGGTGTTGTGACAAAGGTCAGCAAAAGATGTGTGTCATTAAAGGAAGTAGGGTCAAAGTTCTGGAGTTGCATTGACATCAGATACTAAGCAAGCATGATCCAGATTAAGGTTCATCAGAGTAAGCATCCCAGTTGACCTACTGGAAAACGTGATTCCCATAGGTTCTCTATGGAAGAGCTTGTTCTCTAGCTCTGATTCTTGAGTGACACGATATACAACTCTGGCCACTTTTTAACAACAAGAGGATTTCTTATGGCTCTGCAGTGATAGATGTCTTGAAAGGAGCCGTCAGGGACCTCAAACTGCCAGTCCTCCCACAAGTGTGTGCTACAGAGTTTAAATGGGGACCTGATGTAAACAATGCCAAACATTTGTTAGAGATAATTAAAGGTTCACAGAACACTATATTCTCAAAAATTACAACTGTGTATAATTTTTCATGGTTATCTTCAAAAGAGAATTTACTATGCAGTCACCAAAGTGTACAGTTAATTAACAGCAAAGTAAACCATTTTTCTGATAAGGTGTTTCTTTTAACTTACATAAACATTACTTTCAGCAAAAAACTTGCTAGTGCCCTGCCTCAGTAGGACTTACTCAACAGGGAAAAATGAGAGAGAATGGTGTGAGGGTGGGATGCTTCTAACTCATCAGAGCTATTCAAATGCAGTCCTCTGAGCAGCTCTGTTGTGAAGCTGTCTCTTCTGTACATAAGGAATCTGCTTTATATGGTTTTATCTACTTTGGGTCTTTATTTTTTATCAGAAGCATGTTTTGAAACAAATGTCTTTACTCATGCTTACTGTGCTCTGGTTATCATCATGGAACAGTTTTTGAAGACTTGAACTGGATTCCTTTTGCATACAACTCAAGAGGAATGTACTTTCTAGTAGTGGAGCTAACTCACTGCAAGCACAAATATGTCTTTAGTCTGTGGGACTGAACTGGAGCTGTTCTGAAGAAAAAGGCAAAACAAAACCCTGGGATGAGTGCTGTATGGACGTTGGGTTCTCAGGCTCTGTCACTTTATAGATCTGCTCCTACTGATCCACACTATTAGATTATACAGACGTAGGCTATATCACCAGGGCCATATCTACTAAAGGAAATGACAACACATGGCTTCTACTCTTGCTGGACCAAGCTAGCTAAGCTGCTGTTTGTTCTTGTGCCTCACTTCACATGTTTTCTTCTAATCCAGTCATGTTCTAATATTTTGTTACGTTTAATCAACAGATTTGCTTTAATGAAAGGCAAAGAATAATAACACCTGGCAATCCCATTGAAGTAAAAAAGGCTACAAAGGTGTCACTTTGGACTGCTTGAAATGTCACGGGGTTCTTACACAGTGAGCTTGTTTGACCTTGGCTACCTTATTAATACTGGTGACATACAAGTAAGAATAACTTTCTTAGTCCTGATCCCATGCTGAGTTCTCCACATTGTAAAACATGTACCTTACTTGCTTAGATAAGATGATACAAGTAGATCCTAGCAGGACTGCTTTTAGAGTAGAGAAATGGACATGACGGAGAGGCCCAAGCTAAGAGGCTGGAGATGGATATTAATGTACAATTAATGGACTAGGAGACTGCATTCATAATAAAAAAAAGATTAAGGCCATTCAGTTACCAGAGTTCTGTAATTATTTTCTGTATTAGTCCCTAATGTGTGGGTCAAACCTTTTGTCTATTGAGGTTGATAAAAATGATGTCCTTCTGGCATTAGAAGGACACAGACAGGGCCCATTAGAAGTGAACAGCTCCTCTGACACGCATATACTGTTGTGTACATAAACTCTAACTCACTCATTACTGCCTCTGTGGAAAAAATACACATCTCTGTTCTATATTTGTATATCTCTGTGTCTCTGTGTATAAGTGAAAGTGAAAACAATGTATATTTCATTGGTAATAGTACTGTGATCATTTAGTAGCAAATTCCTAGGAGTGTGTATGTCTGCAAGGAAAATTCTTAAGAGTTTCTGTAGGATGGGCTCTGGCTAATACTACTCTGCAGGGCCCTTTGATGCCTTAGAAAACTCTTTGGATTTTCAAACTGCAGACAGAGATGAAACAAGTGTTTCTTTTTAAGTTAATTTCACTTCCAAGTGAACTTCCATCTCAGTAGTGCTACTAATGAATTTCTCTCTCTATGTATTTCTGAATGTCTATCACCAGGGTATCTAAATGTCATTATAAATTTAATGAACAGCTGCTGCCCATTAAAAGTGAGTGTAACTTCTATTGCTTAAATTAGTTTAAAGTAAAATGAGCATTTAGGTTAGGCAGGTGTTGCTGCTATTTATATCCAAAAGTCAAACTTCTCCTAGACCAAGGGCTAGTTTCAAAATTGCACTTTTTCTGAAGCTGTTATTTTGCCAGAAAAAGCTCCATAAATTGGCACCTAAACCACAGAGATGATAAAACAGATGCCCACATCACAGTTTTGGTCATCTCTAAAATGTGGGTATTGATGCCAGTTTGAAGATTGAATGATCTTCTTACAAGAGGAACTTCTAGCATTTGCCTTCTATATTACCAATTGATGGTACGATACTGAGGTTAATCAGGCCATTCAATTGTCTTCTGCCACTCTGTCTTTCCTTAAAGAATTCAGCAAGATTGCCTGCTAAAATTCTTATTATGTCTGTAACAAATCTTTGTTTTACTACTGCTGATCTAAGTGCAGAGGAAAAAGATTGGAACTGCTCCACAGCAAAATCAATTAATGTCTTTGATGCTTTTTTTGAATACTCACAATCACCAGAGCTTACAGGGTGTCCAAGAACAAATTTGTCTGGGGTAAATATGCTAGGATAATTGTAAACTCTGCCAGGTAATCAATAACAGCAAAAAGAGTCAAATTTAATGCATCCAAGACAGCTCTTCAGAAGTGGACGAACAGAGTCTAGCCCCAAATCATGGAGCAGTGCCCTGCACAGGCAGATCACCCCCATTCTAGTTCTTGTTAATTGCAAGATATCTGTTTACGAAGGCATAGAAAACAACCATAGTTGAAGGGAACTAGGGGAGCATGCCACACATGCCCAAATGTTAGTAGCATTTGTGAGTCAAGGGGAAATATGTTGTAAATAAGCCATTTAGCATCTTTCGTCTTTGCCGCTGAGCATCTGGCAGGGGGTCTGGACTAGATGATCTCTTGAGGTCCCTTCCAACCCTTAAGGTTCTGTGATTCTGTGATCTCACATTACTTCACTTTAGACGTTCACCCCACTCTCTCCTCAGGTTAGGTCCATAAAAAGCAGCTCTGTGAAGGGCTCATTGCCTGTCTGGATTCCTCAGGGATTTTTCCAGTCTGACTGTGAGCTGCTGCTCCCTAGTGATTCAGCTGCCTGAAGATGCTGAGAAAGCAAGACTTGATAGTAGAATACACTAAGTGATGTTTTCCTGCTTGTCTCCTCTCATCCAAAGGATTTCCTGCAGTGTTTCCTAACCCACAGTTTCCCAGCTTGAAGAACAACAGTCAAGCTCAGGCCTGACAATTTAGAAATAAATGGAGGGTAAACAAAGGTGAAGGTTGAGGCACAAACACCGCTGGTCTTGAGGCAACTTCCCAAATGTTGCTGGAGGATATATTACCTGTGCCCTCCTCTGTTCCCAGTGAGGTGTTTGATGTCTGGATCTCAGACAGCCCCAGCTGCTCCACTCTCTGGCTTTGATGGTGGAACGTCTGGGCTGCCTGGTCCTACCCTACCACCCCAATGGGGAGCTTCCAAACCCTCAGCTCCGAGCAGCTCCTGGACTGCTGGAAGTTATATGAAAGGCCTCACTTTGACCTTGTCTGCAAACATTTCCAGGTTGCTTTCAATGCATAACTCATAAGTATCAAAAACCTCAAAAGACTTTTGATGCATGTGGCTGAGCAGATTTGCAAACAAATTTCCTCTGAAATTTGAATGGAGAGTCTAAATCTACCTGCAATTGTTGGAGCCTACATGCTTTTTCACTGCATACTTGGTGTAGGACACTTAGCAGAAGTCAGATGGAAATGCTCTTTTTGATCTGGACTGGCTGGGGCTATTGCAGAGGACAGCAGATGCCGCATAGCTGTCCTCCACAGTTTCTCCAAAAAGCAGATGCCCATCCAATTCACATTCTTATTCTGATGGGAAATGTAATCCTCCTCTTCAACAGTGCCACAGCTTCACCTTGTTTTCACCTGCTCTTGGTACCAGGATAACTCTGGCTTCATTAATACACTTATTCCTTTCTGCAAATCGTGTTTATGTTTGACTTAATATTTGCCATTTTTGTTTTGAAGAGGAATAAATGGGCTGGGTTTCTTTGTCAGCCTGGAAAATTGTTGCTTTTGAGTAGCTTATATGCAATGTTCCTGTAATTTCTTAGTCTTCTGGGTAATTGTCTTTCTGTCCTTATGAACTTTAAACAAGGGAGAGAAGGTGGCTCTGTGAGATGGTGCCTAAGGCTTATCCATGGTGTAATAGAGCAGGTGTAGATCTCAGCAGGGCAGTAAAGAGTTCATGTGTCATGGTACCTAAAATGGAAAAAAAGAAGGTCTCAATGGTGAGGAGAACACTTGCAGCCTTGTGTTATTTTTGCATTTGTCCCAGTTTTTGGGATAGGGTTAATTTTCTTCCTTGTAGCAGTACAATGCTGTGTTTTGGATTTCGTGTGATGATAATATTGCTAGCACATTGACGTTTTAGTTGTTACTAAGTAGCTCTTATCCTAAATTAAAGATTTTTTATTTTCCCATATTCTGCCAACAACAAAGTGCACAAGGAGGTGGGAGGGAGCATGACTAGGATAACTGACTCGAGCTAGCCAAAAGGCTATTCCATGCTAGGGAACATCATGCCCAATATATAAACTGGTGTGAAGTCAGGAGGGGTGCATCACTGCTGGGGCATGGGTCAGAGCGTGGTGAGTAACTACATGGAGCATCACTTGTCATTTTGGGAGGGAGTTATTTCTCTCTACTATCTTCCTTTTCATTTCAATTCTTATTATTATCATTATTATAAATCACAGTAATGTTATTGTTGTAATTTATATAATTTTATTTATTAAACTGTTCTCACCTCAACTCATGAGTTTTACTTTTTTTGATTCTCCTCCCTCCTTCCCACTGGGAGTGGAAGAAGTGAGTGAGTGGCTGCGTGATGCTTAGTTGCTAGTTGGGATTAAACCATGACAGCATTATTCTTTGCTGGATTAGGAGGATCATCTCAAAGGATGAGATACAAAAGACAGGTAAGAAGTCTTCAGTACACTGCTGCTTTTACGTCAGTTGTTGTGTCAGTCATTCTTTAACTGAGTTTCTTTTTAATTGCAAGTAATTCTGTAACAGCTGGATTTGCTTCATCTTTTACATGTAACGTCAAGTGAAAATGATAGTTTCAAGGGAAATGATTCAACAATCAATGACAGCAGTCAAGCCCAGCAGTGTATATCATATATTTTAACTCCAAGCCTTATTGGGCAGCAGAGGATTAGAAACAGAAGTTGATTTACTATATTCAAATATCCTCTGAGATCTGAGAAAAACCCCAAATCTTTTACACATCCTGAAGCCATGAAAATATGACTGTCCTAGAGCAAAATTTTTGAGGCATACTATTGATGAATGAAGCACTTTGATACATGACAAAGCTATTGCTGAGGGAAGTCCTTGAGGTGATGTCATGTGACCTGGAATGCAGGAGTTGAAAGTTTTTCCCAAGTTGCTTGGGGAAACAGGGAGTTAGTCCAGTGTCTCTAACACTTTTAAAAAGGCTTAGAGTGCAAAAAGCCTTTATTCAAATTTCCTTATTTGATGGCTAACATTGTGTAAATGGGTCTCTTCAGGAGGTTTCATGTGTGTCACTTCACTCTGGATGAAGAGCTGAGCTGAATATGTGGGCCCTGAGCTCTGTTCCAGATGTTGGGTGCAGTAGAACTGACTTTTAAAATCATTATATATACACAATGCATATATGTACAATACACTACAGTTCATTAGTCAGACTGAGAACAGTTTTCCTTCAATGGAAGTAGTCATGCAGATATGAATCCTCTCCAGCCACTGAACTCATTGTCAGCATGACCTTGGCAACATTAATTCAACATCAAAGTAAAAGATCTCAGTGCCAACTGCAAAGTTACAGGATATGTGAAAAAAAAAGCAAAAACACTAAGTAACTCTGTTCACTCCCTCCCCATCAGATGTATTCTCATGCTCCCGGCTACCACCTGTTTTATTAATGGGCTAAAAAGGAGCTGTATGGAATCAACTCTTCCATGAGGAACAGTTTGAAGGACTACTTAGTGGAGAAAACTTACATGATGGATTTGGTTGGATGGTCACATCCACAAGGTAGTGGACAACAGCTCAATGTCCAGATGAAGGTCTGTGACAAGTTGTGTTCTGCAGGAGGACAGTATTGGAACAGCACTGTTTAATGTCTTCATCAATGTCATAGACAGTGGGATTGAGTGCACCCTCAACGAGTTTGCAGATGACACTAAGCTGAGTGGTGCTGTTGACACACCTGAGGGATGGGGTGCCATCCAGAGGGAACTGGACAAGCTCGAGAAGTGAGCCCATGTGAACCTCATGAGGTTCAACAAGGCCCAGTGCAAGGTCCTGCACTTGGGTCAGGGCAATCCACAATATCAATGCTGGCTGGAGGATGAAGGGGTTGAGAGCAGCCCTGAGGAGAAGGACCTGGGGGTACTGGGGAGCCAATGTGTGCATGTAGCCCAGAAAGCCTACAGCATCCTGGGCTATATCAAAAGCAGCATGGGCAGCAGGTGAGGGAGGGAATTCTGCCCCTCTGTTCTGGTCAGGCCACACCTGCAGTACTGTGTCCAGCCCTGGAATCTGCAGTACAGAAAAGACATGGACCTGTTGGAGTGGATCCAGAGTGCCACAAAAATGATTACAGGAATGGAACACCTCTTCTAGGAAGAAAGTCTGAGAGAACTGGAGCTGTTCAACTTGGACAAGGTTCCAGGAAGACCTCATTGCAGCCTTTTAGTACTTGTGGTACTTAAAATATGGAACAGGTTGCCTGGAGAGGCAGTGGATACCCTGTCCTTGGAAACATTCAAGATGGGGTTCAATAGGGCTCTGAGCAGCCTGTTCTAGTGGAAGATGTCCGTGTTTATTACAGAGGGGTTGAACTAAATGGCTTTTGCAGCTCCTGTCCAACCCAAACTATTCTATGTTTTTTTTTGTGATTCAGAGGCTTCTGGGCATCCTTCTGAATCGTTTAATGCCAACCTTGAGGAGTTACAAATAAGTGTTAGGCAGTTTAGAGTACTAAATACATTTTACTGCCTCAGAATGTAATGGATTTTGTTTAGCTACAGAAAGGTTTGAAAAATATGGTGATTATTTTAAAATCACAGCAGCTGCACTGGTGTGAAATGTTAATCAACTCTGCATGATTTTCAGTCAATGGCCTCCAATCTCTGGAAGTGTATAATGGGAGTGGTTTTCATTTCCATACTACTACTGTATTTGTCTTCCTTCAAGAAAACATAGTCTAAGGCAGGATCCTTGCTCAATATGAGAATCCTAAATTTAAAAACAAAATGACAAGTATGGTTATGTCAGCAGATCTGCAAAACCCTCAGTCAGGGAAGTCACTTTCATTCAAATTTTATCCATTGTGTATTCCATTTCAGAAAAGTTAAAAGTCATGGGGAATTTAACAAGCAAAAGATCCTCTCACATTCTCCTAAAAACGATAATTGGGACGGTAAAGATGACACCATCAAGCAGAACTAAAGCTGTTAAAACAGCAGCAATCGGCTTAAAAAAACCCCAATGTAGTAAAATTATGAGTGCATGTAAATTGCTTCTTACAGAGTACACAAGGCACTAGAAAATCCTCTGTAGGGGATATTATGCTTTATCTTGGACATGTATTGCTGCAATTAGGTAGCTTGCTCTTTAACATGGAAGCATGAAGTGTCTGGACAGTTGTATTAGAGCTAGTTGTATTCTCAACTCCCTGCTGTGTGGTCAGCAGGAATAATTTTACTATTTTCCTTTATGAGCCCTGGGAGCCATAAACACCTCCCCAGCTTTCCATGCAGAGCTGTGTAACTGGATAAGCAGTAAGTCCATTAGCAATCTGGTTGCAGAGAAAGAGTTGAAGCCAGTGTACTCCTTTGGAAAACTATGTCTGCCTTGTACTAGCTGGTGCAGTCTTCTAGCAAGGATTGACAGCAATTTCTTGTTTCAACACCACCATGTGAGAAATTCAAGACAGGCAAAAGAGGGATAGAGATCAGACAAGCAGAATCAATCTACATTTTAATTCCACGTGAAACATTTAGGTGTGTATATAATAAACCTTTTGTCCCTCAATAACTGTTTCACGCTCAGAAATACTTAAAACTGGCACAAGACAACGCTTGGATTTTGACTTCTGTAAGATATTCATTTCCACGTGGATGGATGGTGACATTACAAACTCCATGCCCCAAATCTGACAGCCTCAGCTGGAGCCTAAAGCTGTAGCCAAACCTCTTAGCTCAGAGGTGTCTCTTTTTGCATCTGGGCTCAAGGGAACTAGTGGGTCTGCCTGTACAGTGAGCTGACCTTGATGTTAATCTTCAGAGGTGAAGTGCAAGATGTTAATCATCACCATTATTTTATGAGTGTTAAATTCACTTGGAAAAAAGTCTTGGAGAATTGAATGTCTTACATCTTCAGCTTTGCAGAATTTTCTGCTGCCTGACTGTGGGATGGTGTGATGAACTGTCATCTGTGTGAAAGATAATAGAAATGGATTTTTACAGGCATGAGACCCCCACAAGTGTGTGGTAGGAGGAAGCAGTGCATAGGGGTTTTATCAAACTTCTGACAAGGCAGTGAGCTCCTGATCTGAAATATACAAATTTTCATATTCATCATGTAAATCTGACACGGACCATTTCTTTGGGAACATTAGTGGAGAAACATGCAGCTTCACTGGGTGAATACATGCAGCTGGCTTCCTTGCAAACACCACCTTTCTTTTTTTACTCCTACATTCATGAGACCATGGAAAAGAATTTCTCAGCAGCAGGCATGGGATGACAAGACAATTATTCCTCCTGTTCTGATGGACAAATACAATTGAATAATTTTCAAAGATAACTGTTTAAATTCAGGTTGCCTCTTCATACAGACAGTCTCTTGGCAGAGATATAGGAAAGCAGGAAGAATTTCACCACAAAAGAATTCACAGTTCTACAGCTAGAAAAGAGGTGAGTTTTGGCCACACATTCTCTCTACAGACCTCTAAGGAATGATTCTTCCATCAGCCAATGGCTAACAGAGCTCCCTGGGGCATCTGCACTTTTAATCAATGTCAGAACATTTCACTGGATGGTAATATTGTATTATCTACAATGTTAGACTATCAAAACAGTCCCCAGCATAGTCCAGGCTAGCTATCACTCTTCCTTAAAATTCCCAAGCAATTTGAGGGCTAATGTAAGCTACGGGCTATTGTCAATACACAAGTTGTCATAGAGGTTAAGGAAGTTGAGCTTTGTGGCCACAGGTTGTTTAGTGATGGAGAAAATATATAACACTAGTGCAAATTTATCTCTGTTTCAGTCAAGCATTTGACACTGTCTCCCACAGCATCCTCACAGCAAAACTGAGAAAGTGTGGGATGGTTGATCAGACAGTGAGATGGATTGTTAACTCGTTGAAGGGAAGAAGTCAGAGAGTTGTGATCAATGGGGTAGGGTCTAGTTGGAGGCCTGTGTCTAGTGGAGTCCCTCAGGGATTGGAGCAGGGCCACCAAGATGATGAAGGAAGTGGAGCATCTCCCTTCTGATGACAGACTGAGGGAACTGGGGCTTTTTAGCTTGGAAGAGACTAAGAGGTGATCTCATTAATGCTTACATTACATAAGGGGTGGATATCAGGAGGATGGAGCCAGGCTGTTCTCAGTGATGTCCAATGATAGGACAAGGAGCAATGAGTACAAGCTGGAACATAAGAGGATCCAAAGAAACATAAGAAAAACTTCACTGTGAGGGTGACAGAGTACTGGAACAGGCTGCCCAGATGGGTTGTGGAGTTTGCTTCTCTGGAGACATTCAAAACCCAACTGGATGTGTTCCGGTGTGACCTACTCTAGGTAGTCCTGCTCTGGCAGACTAGATGATCTCTCGAGGTCCCTTCCAACCCGTGAGATTCTGTGACTCTGTGAAATGTAGCTGGTTGGAGGGCAAGGCATCCCTCAGTCTCTGTTAGAGATAGATGGTTAAAGCTTTAAATAACATATGCTTTGCTCCTGTTCTAATAAACTGCATTCCTGTTGCTGAAGGGATAGTGGTTTGTTCTGGGGACGAGGCACTGAGTTTATCACTGGCAACAGTTTTATAAAAGAATTCATAGATGTTAAACTCAGCACCCCAGAGGGTATGTGCAGGTGAGATATGAGAACTGTGATCCTGAACGTAAGGGGAGGGTGGAACAATTCCTTCAGGATGGGAGAAAGCCAAAGGCTGATACCAGAGAGAGTGAGTAGGAGGCCAAGAAGTGGACGAAGATGCAGGGATGCCTGACTTGTTTGGTTTGTATTACCTCATTTTCCACCAGGACTGCCTGATTAGTCCATCTATTGGGTCATTTGTACAACTCACAGAAATGGAGGAGTACATGGAAAGTTATCCTTCTCCTTGGGAGTTTTCTACACTGTTGTTAGCACAGGCATACCTTGGTCCTGGGAAGCACAAGTGCAAGATATCAGGGAACATAGCCAGGCTTTTATTTTAACCCTTCTGCTCTCATCGGAAGACCAGTTCTGTGTGTTCATTTTCTCAACAATCACTGTTAAAGAAAGAGCTATGTGTTTCCTGGAGGAAGGTTATCATACAGTTGAAAAATACAAAAGAGAAACATCTATACCATTAAGTTCTTCCAGAAAAAGGGGCACATATCAATTTCTGCATGATGCAAGCTCCAGAACAAACTCACTGGGAGCATTGCGTGGATGAGGCTTCATAAAGCTATTACATCATAACACTTACTTAAAGAAATCAAGAAGGGCTGCAGGATCTGGGGCTGTTTAGCCTTGAAAACAGAAGACCCAGGGGGGATCTCATTAATATTTACAAATATCTAAATGATGGGTGTCAGGAGGTTGGGGCATCACTTTTTTCTATTGTAGCTAGCAACAGGAAAAGGGGTAATGGGATGCAGCTGGAACACAAAAAGTTCCATTTAAATATAAGAAAAAAATATTTTACTGTGAGGGTGACAGTGGGATGTAGGATGAGGCAATACGCTGGGAAATGCAGTCTTACTTCTTATTATTTCTTATGCAGGAAATGCAGATCTGAGTGAAATACTATAAACCCTGCCATAATCTGCACACATTCACCCAGTGTAAAATAATTGTTACATCCTGAAAGTAAATCAGTACAATGAGATAGAGAAGTTGAGTACCAAGTAATTTGTACCTCTCCTCGATGTAAGATTTTGGGAGTCCAACAGCTGTTGGAAAAGATAACTTTCTGATTGCTTTTAATCGTCACATCTAAGGCTGACTTACATCTCACCTTCTAACACAAAGCTTCATTCTGCACTCCCAAGAGTTTTCAAGGTTTACATACAGGAAACTGTTGTGTTTGCATTTTGTCTCCCTACTATGATGTCTCTTTTCAGAGGAAAAATCAGCTGCAGTATTTACAGAGGAGTTACAGACATTGCAAGCAGAGTGTAATAGCTAAAGTTTAGGTTAACACCATTACCAGAATCACCAGAAAGAAGGGTAGGGGACAGGTATTACCTATACAAGGTAGTGCAATAGAAGCAGCCATTCTGGTCAGTGGTTGAAGCTATATTGTTTCTCTTTCCAGTAAATTAGTGCCCATGCTTTTTTTTTTTTTTTTTTTTTTTTAATTGCTTTGGGGTGGGGTTTTTATTGCTACGGCAAAATCTTTCCTTCCCATCCTTGAGTGCTATGTGCAAGGTTTGGCTTTTATTTTTCCAAATCAGGAATGCAAAGGAGGGAATTATTTTAAGCTGCTGTTCTTTACTAACATACTGCTTACTGCTTGCTTATTAAAAAGGATGAATTTACCTAGATTATGGTGACTGGTTTTCAGTGATGGTTAAAGGACAGGATTTTTGCCATCTTTCAAGTTTAGATCATTTTAAGATTTCCATCCTGAAATCCTGAGATTACAATTAGAGCTTTCCACAGCTGTGTGGGATGATTTTCTGTCTCACAAAACTGCTACACACCTGAACTAATCAGATTTAGAGGAATCTGAAGCTTATAGCAGGCAAAAACTGTGCTCTTGGACCCTGAGAGCAAAGGCTTCTTAAGTCCTAGCCTAACAGAAGGACAGTTTGCAAATAAAAGTGTCTCATAGCCTTGTTGACCCTGATATTGTGATGATATGCACAGCAAGAAAACTCTCTTAAGAACAAGAACAGATATAATACAGTGTTATAAATCAAATATTTTTCTGGAAGATAAGGAAAGAGGAGATAATAATGAGTGCCTCTACATTTGTATTTCTTATCTAATATAAAAAGAATGGCTGTTCAATATCTTTTCAGTTTTAATCAATAAGAGCTATTGAAAATATTGAAAAGTAAAGAGAATTCTGCTGTAGTTTTGGGTATTTTTTTAAAAATTACGTTGTATGTCCCTCATATTTCATTGTATATGTGACCTATGTTTTCACCTTGAGCTTCAAACTTTTCTTCTTTGCACTTCTGCAAGGCTTCGAGCAGTCTTGTTGGTGTAAAATGGACTTGGTTTTCATGTAGTCTAAGACTTGTAATTAGGACTTTGAATGCTTTCTTTTTAGAGTGAGTCAAATCTGACCCAGATTGAATCAGACATTTCTATATTCTAGAAGTTGTCTGAAGAGCAGTGTTAAATGCTTCCCATTTCTCTCCTGATGAAGAGTGACTTTCCAGCACAGAAATATCTGATATTGTGATTGGTTATTTTGTTGTCAGTTTCAACAGAAGGACCCTAGCCAGAAAGAACTACTGACTGGACTACCTGAACAGCAGTGATCCTCTTATTTGTACCCCGGGGCTTTCCAGAAGATAGAAGAATTTAGCTCAGATATAATGGTAACTTAGGTGTCCTTGTGGTATCTTGAATTCAAAGGCAAGCACCCAATATCCAACACTGCCAGACCTGATATCTTTATGCAATGAAAAAAAAAATGAGACCTGGATTCAGGCTGCCCTCTACAGCTATATAATATAAGTGTTTAGCATGAATTGGACAACTTACCATGGCCATGCTGCTGCAGGGCTCCCTGTACAGCCATGGGACTTCCTAGGCAGTCTGGAGAGGCAGAAATCAAGGTCAAAATAAAGCAAGCACATTGTTCCTGGCAGTCCAGACTGTCACTGAGCTGGGTATCACATAGTCTGCATCACCATGAAGTGGAGTCTGCCTCTTGGCAGTGGCTGACAGAGCAGATACTCACTCTTATTCAGGTCCTTATGTATCCTTGCTGCTGCTGTACATGAAGTCATGGGCCTCTTGCCAGAGGAGACACTAGTGCCCTGGGTCCACCTTGGTGGAAATGGTGTTTACTGAAAGTCATCCTTGTCCTTCAGTGTAAGCATAGCTTAAGTTAACAGCTTTGGCCATTTGTCCATCTCCACAAAATAGCTCATCTGGGTGCTCTGAATAACCCTGCCAGGCAAGGAAACCCCATCTAAGTGTTACAACACTGAACACCGGGCAACCCTAAGTCATTGCTTACTACAGTTCACTGTTAATACTATGCTCACAAAGACTGTATCTTTCTCAGTATCTTTGCAATCTCAATGATAGTGACATTAGCAGAAGTCAGTAATGAAAGCGTTTCCCTTAAAGCCTAAAATCCATCACTTTAACTTCCTACACAAACACTGTTCTTGCCCACATTTATGTATTATTGCCAAGTACAACAGAGCAGGGAAGTATGGGTGACATTCTTTGCCTGGTATCACTCGGGAGAGCTTGAATTTATCTTTTTGCATGCTTCCTGATTGATCAAACTAGAACTGACATCTGATGTCAAAAATGGCTCAAAACTGCAATTCTTTCACAAAACATGAGTCATTCAGAGCTCAGAGGAGTATGATTATCTTTTCAAATTCTTCAAACAATAAACAAGCACAGTAGCAATACTGAGTTTTCTGCTTTCTGTTTTTACTCTGTTCTTTGCTTTATTTCAACCTGCACAGCTCAGGACTGGTTGAGGAATATATTCAGCATTCACAGCTCTTACAGAAGTCTCTACAATTTGTGGAAATTCACTGTGTCTTCTTCAGTCATAGGATATGCAGAAAATCTCTTCTTTGTATGTGCCCCAGCTAAAGCTTTTCACTCACTGCTTGAAATAAATCTTTAGAAAAACTGTACATCGTGTTGTAGAAGCTTGCCTTCATGGAGTAAGTTTGGGTTTTGTTTCTGTGTTTACCACAGACATGGTAGAAGCAAACACACCTCAGTACTGTGGTCAAGTCTGGTCCCTCGGGTCCAGTCAAAGCTTCAGTTTGGCTATGGATCTGGTTATGTCCCAGCCTTGCAACTTTATAAATATTTCTCTGCACATTTTGGAGAGGCTCTTATTACATAGTCTTTTCGGTAGTGTTCACAGTGGTCCCTGCTTAAGTTTACAATAGGATAAAACATGAAGTGGGAGGGTTAAAACCAAAGCAGAGCAGATTTGAAAGGTCTCTTTACAGACCTATGGGGAGCCAAGATCTAGGCATTTTACAGCATACTCCAGCAGCAGCTATGTTAAATAAGATTATATGAACTCTGATGAAGCCATTTTCCCACCGAATTCAGTTTGAGAGTGGAGTTTTTGTAGCTTCTCTAGGCTATAGTTATGTCATGATTTGACACGACAGCCTTTTTGTGTAAAGGGGAAGGGGCTGTAAAGATGGCGCTTTTAAGAAGTTTCTTGAAACTCTCCCCAGCTCTGAGCCAGACACACTTCTGGGGCTGAGCCACTTAGATGCCTCCACGATCACTTTTTAAGAAGATGCCAGAAGAGGAGGCTTCTTCCTATTTCTTCCTTCTTCTGTCCCTTCTTCTTTTCCAGCTGGTGGTGGTGCAAGGTGTGGGAAGAAAGAGAAACAACCATGCAGACTCCAAGGTCAGTGCAGGAAGAGAGGAGGAGATGTGCTGGTACAGAGGCTCCCCTGCATCCTGCGGAGAGGACTGGTGAAGCTGACATTTGTCTGCATTTTGTTGAAGACCCCATATCAAGAGCAGTGACTCATTTTGCTAAAGACCTCATGCCAGGGGCAGTGACTCAGTTTGTCAAAGACATTGCATCAGGGGCAGTGATTCTCTTTGTTAAAGACCAGGTGCCAGGGGCAGTGACTATGGCCAGAGGAGGCTGTGTCCTGTATGAGAGATCCCATATTCACAGAAGCTGTAAGTGTTGGGAAGAACCCATGCCAAAGAGGTTCATTAAAATTATGCCCAGAAGAGGCCATGTCCTGAGGGAGAGATCCTGTGTCTGCAGAAACTGCAACTGTGGTGAAGAATCCACGCCAGAGATATTCACCAAGGACTGTGTCCTGTGTGAGGGACCCTGTATCGGCAGAAGCCGCAGCTGCTGGGAACAACCCACACCAGAGAAGTTTGTTAACGACTGTGTCTCAGGGGAGGGAAGTCATATCAGAGCAAGGGAAGAATACCAGGAGTCGTCCTCATCTGAGAAGAGAGAAGTGGCAGAGCCCATCTGTGAGAGACTGACCACATCCCCCATTCCCTACCCCCTGAGCCATTGTGGGGGGAGGAGGTAGAGATATCGGGAGCAGTGAGCTGGGCCCAGGAAGAAAAGAAAGGATGGGAGAGAGATCTTAAAGTGTTGGTTGTAATTTTCTCATCATCCTACTCTCCTTTTGCTTTTTCTTCTGTTCTGTTTCTTGTAGGTAGTAGAATAAACGTTCCTGCTTTCCTAAGTCGAGTGCTGGAGTCTGTTTTGCCCAGAACTGTAATTGACTGTAAGCCCTCTCTGCCCTTGTCTCAATCCACAACAATCTTGCTTATCTTTTTACTCCCATTTTGCTGGTGCTTCTACCATCCTAATGAGGGTGGGGGTGCATGGGGGGCACTGAGCAAGACACTGTAGTAGTGCTTCATTGCTGGCTGGGCAAAACCATGACAGCTTAGAAAGTTGGTTTCAGTTTTATAAATAGCAATGACTCCAAATGAAATATTTATGTCTATAACAAAGAATATAACTTCCTTATTGAAACATATAAACCTTTTTCTTTCTGTGAGAAAACAGTACAAAAATTAAATATTTGGAGACTGGTTTATATTTCCTGACATATTGAAATAAAGTTAAAATTCCTTAATTTTGAGTCTTCTTAACTTTATGTTGGCCTTGGAATGATTTACTGAGTCTGTGTATTGGGTAAGTTCACTAAGAAACAGGCTTTAAATCCTTTTTTTTTAAGTTTAGCTTTTTATTGTGCAGCTGATGTTACTTATTTTTTAAAATTTTTTAGGAATTCAAGCCACCTTCAAAAACTGTATTTCGGAGTAAATAAATTGTTTACCTAGAAAGTTCAGCTGGCATTATGTTATCTGTTCTAATTCATTCACCACAGTGAGTTTTTTTTTTTTTCTAATGAGTGATACAACAAGGTTTCACTCTAAGGTTTGAATGTAAATCCTCATTTAATGTTTTTAAGGGTCCTTATCTGGATGAGATTTGATGTTACTACCATGAAACTCCACTGTGAAATGAAGCTATTACTGAACACAGAGATCAATTGAACTTCTGAACGGATTTTCAATGTTACATCAGTATAAACAGAGTTAAGCCAAAATTGGCTTTGCTGGGATCAGCCAGTTCTAAATAAAACTTGTATCAGGAAGATCCCTATTGCTTACTGCATCAATTGATAAGTCAATAAACTGAATTTGCAAGAGACTCAATGTATAAAAGATCAATGTCTCCTTGGGTTCTTACCAGCTTCTTTTGGAAAGACACTCTTAGCATTTAAAAGCTTTTAACCTTCACTACAGCCCTTACATTTTCTCTGATATGACATATATGGGATGAAGTTATCTAGAATAGGTAAGTTATGATCTCAATATTTACCCTTCGGATTTCTTTGTACAATAGGTGAGTAGGGAAGGACTAAATTTGATATAGAAGAATAGGTAAATTACCTTTGGTTAAAATTGCTAGCTAGAAAACTATCAGAGCTTTATTCAGTTTACTCATTTAAGAGGCCTACAAGTTCAAAAGAGTTCAACATACAAGTTCAAAAGAGTGATGAACAGTTAATCTTCATTCTCCAAGCTAACAGATTCTGTCTTGTATGAAGTCCATGAAAAACAGCAAGTGAGACTCCCTGGTTATTCCACTGTGCTGTGGATGTTCTTTTCGTGGATGGTGTAGGGGGTCCAGGGATGACAGCCATGGACAGCAGGGATCTCGGTTGTTAAGAATCAGTCTTATGTGACTTCTAATTGCTTCACTCCACCTCTGTATTTTACATTTACTGAACACTTCATATGGCCTACTTTAGGCACCACCCTCACCTTTCATACCCATACCCATCTGTAAAAGACATTACATTACTATAGACTGTCCTACAAACTACAGCTAGGATAAAACTGCAAAATCCAAGGTTTCATTGCCATCAGAATCTGAGTTCTTCCACCTTACATTTGGACAGCCAATATTTCAGACAGTAGCAAAATCTGAGTTACATTGCAGATCTATGTACCCCAGCATTCTTCTCTGATGATAAACAATGCTGGGGAAAGTATACAGAAGGGATAGATATATGTCATATATCCTCCAAGATTTTTTCCAGCTTTCTGAAATTTGAATACTTCCTAAACCAAGGTGTTAAAGTACTTCAAGTGCGTTCCTTTTTTAATTAGACATGAACATTGTATGGAAATAGAGTCTAAAGTCTAGAGATTGCATCTCTCTCTTCACTAGGCATCAGGAGCAGTCTTCAGGTTATTCATGTAGACAATTCATTAAAAATCATATGCTCATGCAACTCCTACTGAAACCAATGGCTGTATCCACTGTATGTGGAGCAGTGATCTTCCTCCTACACACTCCTTGCACACGGAGCTGTCTTGAACACAGCCTGTGTCAGAGAATGGTACACATTCGGGTGTATGGGATCTGTTGTGATGTTTGAGTTCATTGGTGTATTGTGGCTGCATAGGAAGCCATCTTTGCAAACTTTCAGATTTGTTTTTCCATGTTTTCTTGGGGCAATCATTAACATACAGATCTAGAAATATCACTGAAAACTAGGTTCCTAACTGCCTCAACCTAAATCTACTCTCTGAAGAAGATACAAGATGATTTTGCCTTTTCTACATGCAGTACTATGAACATATGTAATGCTATTGATGAGGCATGTAGCTATTATAATGACAGAAGAAGATAGAGCTGAAATCATAGATGCAAAACCATATTGAAAAGAAGGCAGTTTGAATCTCAGAAGCATTACAGAAGCATTTGTGGCGCTACTTGATATAGCTCCTAAAGAGGTAAACTAGTTTACTATCTCATTTAGAACAAATCAGAGAGTGTACACACTTCTTTGTACAATGCAGAGAGAACCCATAATTCCCTGCAGCTTTCAGAAGAAAACCCAAAGGAAATCCTCCTTGTGTTTTACTTTTCTCACAGGTTGGTCTAGACATGTGGTTCAACAATGCTAGCACTCCTGGATTTAAAATGTTGAAACATGGTATTTTATTCTTCTGTTACTAAATGACATTTTTCAAAGATGAACACAGTTACCCTGACACTGTCTCCCCCACATCCAGTTCCTTTCTTTTGCATCATAAAATATTAGTTTAGTTGTTACAATTGTCTCTTACTAGTCTATTTTTGTGCGGGTTGTTTGTGGACATCCCAAGTCTTTGCTTTCTCTTACCTGATTTAGCCCCACCTTTACCCATGAAAGTTGTAAGAATCAAGGAAAGATTTTTACACTTAGCTTGTGACATAGCTTACAATTTTCATCAAGACTAATTCAGAAGGAAATGGAAAATAAGACAGTTACTAAACTTCTGTCTCTGAAGGTTTCACATTTAACAAGAAGAGAAGGGTCTAATATTTGAAACTGCATTAGAAGATTTGGAAAGAATATCCAGAGTAGATGTGATTCCCAATAGACAAATAATGTCGTTATGGGACAGCCAAAACTACACAGTTTTGTAAGTAGTTTACAGATCACTGTGCTTTGGGAGGCTCTGAAGTCCTTTATGACTGAGACTTTTAAGTATTCAACGTTGAACATATCCAGTCAGTTCTGTAGGATCATATTTAGTGTTGGCAAACTCTCAGAGGCCTCTCTCAGATCTATGTAAACAAGCCAGATTGTGGGAAGCAATGATTACATGTTGGATCAAACAAACCTTTAGTGTGAAATAACAAAACATTGGCTGTTAATATTTGATGCAAGGCCATGTAGTTTTGGCTAGTGTCAGCAAAACTGTGACGAGGCACTGAACTACTGAGGAGAAAATTTATTTAGCTAAATTTAGAACCTCCTCAAAATGATAGAAACTCCCATTAACTTCAATAGAGCCAAGATTTCATGCAGAGCTCCTAAATTTAGTACGTAACTTGAAACATTCATAATTAGCAAAGAGAGAGTTCGGAAATGGCAGGAATGGCTTTATTTATTTTCCTGCTAATTCTTACTCCACTGTAGTTTGAACAATCATTCATTGGAGGGATGGTTCATTTGTTTCCCAAGTTATATTCTTAAATCTAGAGAATATCTTTGAGGGAAGATTTACCAAGTTTTGTATTGCTGATGTGAGTTCAGTGTGCTTCTTGAATCAATAAATGTTAAACTTCCTTCAAAGATCTGTTTTGATTTTCAAACAGCTGACGACAGCCTGTTCTCTGCACCAAACCAGAGAAAAAGACGTACTTCCTTTGTCAGTGTGAGAAAAATGTAGATCTACATGTTCATTCATTCATGTCTGGCTTCCACCCAAACACCAGAAGTGATTTCTTGTTTCATCCACCAATTGTAAATCGGAACAAGCTTGTATCTTCTTCCTCCTGAAAAGGCAGCTGTTAGGCAAAATGTTTCACAAAAAATAATTCTTGTACATACTCTGCAGTCAGCTTAGTCCGTACATCCACAAACTGTGAATTGTACAGAACTAGATCTCTATCAGCTGACCTCTTTACAGGCAGAATTGTTAGCTTCATTTAAGAAAGCACAAACACAAACACTAAACCTGCTGACTGGCCTGTATGCAATTTCACCTTCTTTGCAGCTTTTTGTGGGGGACTGAATTCAATATGTAGGCCATGAATGGATTAGTGAATTTTTGCATTTTTGAAGTCAAGTCATGTCAAAGGTTGACTAGGCAACTGTGGTAACTTCTATAAGCTTTTCCTCGGTTCATTTCATTGACTAAATGTTGTTAGGAAATGTGACTATAAGAGTAAATATCTAAAATGCCCGCCCACCTACCCTAAACCTTATGTACCATTATGTAAATCTCAAGAGACTGCAAAATGAAGGTTAATATTGCTTATTTTGTACATAGTGGTCTTTAACAGCAGATGCATTGTCTTCACATATGGCTATCAGCATTGTATAAGTAGTGGTTTCTATGAACTGTGTGCATACTTGCTACTCTTACCACTGGCTGGATGCGAGCTGAGCCATTGGTGACTGAACGCATATGAAATGCTCAATATAACTTGCATCTCATATTCACACGAGCATCTAATCTTAATATTTGTCACCCATGAGAACATACAAAGTGAAGACTGAACTCCCTGGCTTGAATCAAAAGACTGCTTTGAGAGTTGCATCTCTAGCTGCACCCGATAGCACACAGCTTGAAGAATGTGTGTAAAAAGCAGACATGACTGGCTGGTGCTTCTTTTTGTATATATTTCTGGTTATTGCTTCTTAGTTTATTCTCCTCCTCTATCACAATTTCTCCATTTCAAAAAAAAAAAAAATGCTGGTTAAAGGTCTGAAATAGAAAGTTGTATCTGGACTGCAATATATAAATTCTCAAGAGATCTGTTGAGTTTCTAAGTGCACTGGTATTTTGGCCTCCCCAACACTCTGTGGCAGAGTTCCACAGTTCACCTGCTTCACATACTAAAGAGAATTTCTTTGTCTTTTCAGCATGCTGCTTGATAACACCACCACTTTTGGAAAACTCAAAGCTTTTGATCTAAAGCATGTCTCATGCAAATTCCCTGTAACAAAGAAAGTGTCTTTCCAGGGAGCTACCGATCACCTAATAGTATACAATTTTAACAAAATATATTGTTATCAAATTCACCCCCTTTCTAATTTAGTGTCTGGGTTCCTCTGGGATACAAATAGTGATTCATACAAAACTGTCTTATAACTAACTCAATTCCCCTCATCTCTAGTCTCTATGCCTCCCTACTTTACCAGGATGTTTGGAAGCTGCTGGATGATTGTTTCCTTTGCCATGGTAAGCTGAGAAGAAGAGGAGCCTCTAGCAAGGTCTTCCACATGCTGACTGGAAAAATGAAGCTTTCAGAAGTTCCTTTTGCCCTTCACTGACCACTCACCCACCCAACTTTCCAGAGCACAGCAAGCATTTCCTTTTTTTTGGTAAAATGATAAAGCAGGTTTTTGTCATCCTATCCTTCTCCACATGCTTCTTTTAGCAGAAAAAATAATCCAGAAGCAGCAAGAAAGCTCTGTTTCCATGAGTGAGCTACTTTCAGCAAGCTGGCTGAAAGGACCTTTTGTCTCCTTCCTATAAATCTATTTCTCCAACTGCTTAGGAAAACACGTTCTTAAGCACAAGTTGGATAAATTTGTTTGTTCCTGATTGTTTGTCTTCAGGAAGACTAAAAATCTTCAATCTCTAGCAATCTAAAAGCTTGTTAAAGAGAGGTTTAGTTTTCCAATTATAGTTTCCATGCATTAAAATTTTGATACTGTTCCTCTTTTTATGAAGAAACAAAGTTCCTTTAGTCACCTCAGGATAGCTGCTCAGAAACAGATGCACGGTGACTTTCAATAATCTTGGATGTGTGTTTGACAGTACATCCCATATATGAGCGTTGAGTACTCCTGAAAGCAGGTGAGATGTGCAATCATAATACATTGCTATTCAAGGCCAGAGTTATACCAAGACAGAAAACACACCAGGCAGAGTCTTAGTTTAATTTCCCAGCTAGGATGGGTGTCTGCTGGCCTTATTAAGAATGGTTCAGTGCCTTCATTTCAGATGACTAGAAAGAGACATTTAATGGTAGCACCTCTGCTCTCTCTGTCCTTAGAAGCCTCCAACACTCCTAAAATGCTCAGAGGGGGACCAAGCTGGACATGATTTTAGGTCTACCTTGTCCTCTTCTACAAACTTGGAGTGGATGCCAAAGGAACTGTGCCTTGTCCTTGTGGTTCATGGTTTCCTGCCCTGATAGATCTGAGTACTCAGCTAGCTTCTGAACAAACAGCAAGGCAGGGAAAGTGCAGAGTCTACATTTACGATGCAGGCTGTCGTTTCCTGGATATGCAGCTCGCTCTGCCCATGGCCGTGCTAAAGAGTTCAAGGACTCTATAAGCCCATTACGCAACTTGCTTCTTTGCTGAAAAACTAGAGGAAACAATTACCCATGGATCACTTTTCATCAGTGACAGACATCATCACCTGTAAAAGGAAGAGGAACAGGCTCCTTAGTCAGGGTTTCTGCAAACTTTATACTTTTGCTGCAAGTGGGGTTTTCCTGAGTGTCTTCAGTATTCATTGCAGCATGGAGAGTCAGAGGAACTTGTTTTTTAAAGAAATGTCTGTCAACCTGACCCAAGATCCAAGGACAATATCTCCCATAGTTCGGGGTTATCAGTGAGCTTCAGAAGTGTCATGCATGTTGGCAAAATCCCTCATGTGAAACGGTCGTGTTAGTAGTTGGGGACTGTCTCTAGCATATCCTGAGCTCTGAAACACCCACAGGTGTTATCTTCCAAAGTGCTATTCTTGCAGACCAAACCTGTGTTGACACAGACCACAGGCTTGTTCTTTTTCCCTTCGTGTTTTTTTTGAAAACCTGAATCCTCAAAAGTGGGTGATACGGTTCTGAAAGGAATGGATAGCAGCACTGCTTAGCTACCACGCCAGCAGCAAACTTGCTTTAGCCCATACCAGGGACGTGCATGTCTATATTCCAAAAGGTGGTCTGATTTGACTCCAAATTTACAATATGTTTCAGACCTTACACTTCTATCTGATGGAAAATCTGATACCTCTGCAACTATTGGTGCTTCTATTCCTGCAGATAGAGGGTAGGGGAATCACATGCCATAGCATCCTGTTGCCTCTCTGCAGTTTCCATAGACTTTGTCAATGTCCTACTGCAGAGCGGGGCATTTCACCAGAGCATATGCTTGGGATTCCAACCCTATGAATGCAGGGAATAGCATGATAGACTAGGATACTCCTAAAATGGGTCATGTTTTCCCACATGAGAATTTAAATATTGCAAGGGATTACATTGCAGTGATGGGTGCCACAGATAGGCTTATAAAGGTTGAAGATCCAATTGCATGAGCAGGGAGGGGTGCACATAATCTGTAAAGCTAGCCCTGCTTGCTGTCTTTAAGAAAAGATAAGCACAAAGTTGACCACTACAGGCCTGTGAAGTTGAGTTACTTTGAGATCTCTCAGTCTCTTGGCATATTTTGGAGAAACTGGTAATCTTTCAGGACAAAGCATGTAATGAGGATAAGTATTCAGAAACATAGATGTGTACTCTACCTTCCTGAGATCCTAAGATTCCAGCAGGCAAACTCAGCAGCAGCTGTCTTTCTCCCTTGCTCCTTATGCACTTGTGAATTTAGACTGTGAGTTTGTCCTGTTTCCTGGTGCCCCAGAAGATATGTTCCACAGCTTGCAAAGAGATTTTTGACACATGAACTCCTTCTCAGACCAGGGACCAGCAACTTCCTTGATTTACAAATTAATTCTTCCTTCCGCTGCCGACAGTAATTTCAGTACAGTTGGATGTTTAATATGCTTCTACTTGGGGGAAAAAACACCTCTTCAGCTGTCTTTTTTTTTTCTGGGAGATATCCTCAATATTCTACAGGCTGTGTGCAGCAGCTGTGTTCCTTTCCCTAGGAGTGGAAAATGTTCTGCTCCTGCCCATATATCACCAAGGAACTAATTGCACTGTGAACTATGCTTAGGCCTTCTCAAGGATCGAGAGTAGATGAACAGATTAACTGCTTTGTTTGATCCTTGCTGAGACTTACAGAGAATTATTACTCTTCCTCATATACAATTTTTCATATATTGTTTCTTTTTATTTTCTTGCTCATAATGACTGAAAGGTTATAATAGAAATGTTTTGAGGGTATTTGGACAGCCATGCTCTTCATGCACAGTTGACAGTTTTACCAAGCCTGAACAGTGGAGATATGTTATTTTTTCACCCAGCCCTTAGTAGGAGCTGCATTTTGGATAAACCCATAATTGGTTAATGATTTCTAGGACATACGAGTTTTTTTTTCCTGAGAATCCAAAGAACCTGTTTCCAGTCTTTCTATAGCTGCACAGTTTCACTTAAATTCCAGTTTTTCCACATAACTGGTAACTTTCCAATTTTGAGGTTCCCCTGATGGCCTGTAATTATACTTTGGCTGAGGTTACACTTGAAGGTCAATGGGAAACTTCCTCATGTGCATTGCTAATGCATACCTATTAGGCAGTGTTAACTAGTAATCATTACATTAGCTCTTTTCTAGTTATTCTGATGCCTACATCTCACAATCATAGAAGAGCTGAAGGGACTGATGGAGGTCATCTGGTCCAATCCTCCTGCTCAAGCAAGTCCATATAGAGCTAGTTGCCCAGAACCATGTCCAGACAGCTTTTGAGTATCTCCAAGGATGTAGACTCCATAACTTTTCTGTACAACCTGCAGTCCTCATTCACTTTCACAGTGAAAAAGTGTTTTCTGATGTTCAGATGGATAGTCCTGTGTTTTGCTTTCTGCTCATTGCCTTTTGACTTCTTAGTTGGCCTGTCTCCAACTCACACTGGTAAACTCTTTATATGAAACTTGAGCGGTTTTGTCTTTCCTTTCTAAGAGACTTCCTGTAATTTTCCATAGTGGTCCTTAATCCACTCTTCTTGTGGATGAAGCTTCTCCAAAGGTAATTCTGAAGATGAAGAATCATAGAATGGTAGGG
>WBNH01010443.1:124161-175486 GCA_013401255.1 Urocolius indicus | reverse complement strand
TCTATGATTCTGTGATTCTACCAGAAATTTCCTAATTTCTTCTTATTCTAGGATCATAGGAGCAGAATGTGCCATGAAGTCTCCATATCTGCCAGTGAAAACTCTGAACTGCTTTATAAAGCTTTTTGTGCTTGAAATCTTATTGTAAACGTACTTAAAAAAATAATACCTTCAGCTATTAATATTTAAGAACACATTCAGGGTCTGATGTTTGCTACATGGAGCAAAGAGAAAGGATTTCAAAGCTAAAGAAATACTCCTGGAACTTTCTTTTTGAGTAAAGGCTGAAGCTTGCTAGATGGAAGAGAAAGTGTTGAAAAGTAGTGGGGTGCTGAGAATAGAAGACTGACAAAGTTAACAGTTCATTCTTCTTACTCATTGAAAAATAGCATTTCTTAGAATTTCAACTGAAATACACCTTTTCTAAATACTATTTTTATCTGCCAAATATACCTCAAGTATATGTTCTCATACATTTTTTACTTATAGTCTTAAAAAAAGATACAGTTCAAAGAACTACAGGATTTAAAAAGTCCAGTTACATAGACAAAAACTTTAACAGATACAGATCTCTTAATATAAGCATCGGTTCTTTTTATTTTGTTTGCTTGCAAAATTTATTACACACAAGTTGAAGTTCATGTTATAGCCCAGAGTCAGAATCATGGACAGGAATGCTATGAAGATACTGTATTTAAAACATATTACCTTTAAACTTACCGTAAGTGGGAAAACAACTACTAGGACAACCATAGAAACTGAAGAATGAATGTATTTTATTTCCAGCTGCACTGATGATAAACACTTTCGTAGAGGGAATTATATACTAAAATAATTCAGCAAAATATTACTTGTGATGCAGAGGAAGCCAACCAAGATGAGTAAACTTGTGCCAAGCTGTACTTATTAAACATAGCTAATGCAGCTCCCTTGTGTTTTGTCATCTGTGACTTAAGGATGCAGTTCATTTTGTCACAGTTCTCCAACTAAACAAAATATTAGTTATGTTAACCAAGCTGGACAAAACTGGCTGAAATTCAGTTTATCTCAGTCAGGTATCACAAAAGCATAAGGCCTCAAAATGAGCTTGTCAGACCTAAGTCCGCTTCATAGACGAAGTCACACAGGCTTGATTTCATTGCTCACATTAACTGCAGACCACTTTCCAGCTGGTGATTTAACAGTAGGTTTAATATTCAAAAATTCTGAAGTAATGTGTTTGTAGCTTTCCTGTGGTATCCAGACAGAAACTATATTGTATTTGCTCACAGAACAATGAAACTGGGTGTTACTGTCGGTTTTGACTTGGAAAGCTAGCAGAAAAATTTACTCAGTTTCTGAAACAAGCTATCAAGCTATGTATCAAAAATAGATTTCTTTCAGTGTTTTAGCCTATACATAAACCATTCCTTCCAGTGACTGCTGACATTCCATAAGAAACTACTTCTTGTGACAGTCATAATGACAAGATAGTCTTTTAAAATTTATATCCCTATTGAAAAGAAACTTTCTTGAAAAAAAAACCCAACTTGTCTGGAACACAAAATACCTTAAAAATTACAATAAATTACTTCCTATAAGTCAATTGCAAAGGCAGTACTATCAGGCTTACTTCTAAACTCATATTTGCACTCACGATCATGATTTCCTGCATTTATATTCTTTCTGTAGTTAAGCTATAGTGGAGAAACAGTCTACACATGCACTGTGAAACACTCCACTGACAAAACCATTTACAATTTTAACAATGTTATGTTTAAAAAGTAATCTACTTCTGGATGCCCTAAGATTAATCGTTGCTGCTCCCCGGTTTTGGCCTTTCTCCAGTAGATGGCAATGCAGCTCCAGGGCTGCTCCCTCTGCTGGAGCAGGGGGAGGAACTATACAGCTACTTTGATAGCATAACAACACCTCCTGAAAGACTGATATAATGGGGGGGGAGGGGGGAGTTAAAAAGAAAAAGAGAGAGATTCTCTGGGGATGACTTTCTTAATATCTTTTCTAATTAGCCTGCTTCATCTCAAGTACAGCAAGAACTACCAGAAGTAATAAAAAAAAAAAAGAGGGTTGTTACACGTATCAGATGAAAACATGCTGTGTTGTGAGTAATATTCCTTCTAAGTTAGTTCTTTTTCTACATGCCTACATTCACATCTATAAGCCTAATTGCATGCACATACTTCTGTAATAGCCTGTAGTGAAAGCAAGCTTTTAAAATCCTTTTTTTTTTATTTTAAAACAGGAGAACTAATACAAACACTAAAAAATGTTACATATTTCTAAGTATTACCAGCACTGTATCACTATTTTAGAATGCACTGCCAAGTGACACTAAGGCTTCCCTTTTAACCACAGCTACCAAAAAACATGAAGGTAAGGAAACATTATTTGAGGCCAGTGTTGTATTTGGTATTCCACATAAAGGAAACTCAGCAATAGCATCAGACTGATCAGTTACTGCTGCAGTGAAATCTTATGTTTTACAGATCTCTGGAAACAGTCAGGCAGCCCACAGAAGCCATATCCTCTCTAAAGTTGCTGGTAAAGATGGAATGCAGGAGACAGCCCAGCAAAACCAATCCAAATTCAGTCATACAATTTCGAAATATTTATTTTGTCCCTTTACCTTTTGTCTCCTAGATGAAAGAAAAACCCAAAAATCAACGTGTTAAGAGCCCTCACCTTTTCCCTCCCTATCTTATCCCTCTCATTCCCAGACTACAGCCACTAGGCTGCTACAGTGACAATGCTACTGTAGCAATGCTTGTACGTTCTATTGACTTTGTTTAGCCAGCCACATGATCGTTAAGAAAGAAAGAATCTACCTTCATTATTCTACTGTAAAAAATGAAAAGGATAGTATGGCAGAATTTTGAAAAAATACTTGGCACATTTAAAACAGACTGTAATCCTTACCTATAAGGAAGGTTTTCACAAAGGCACTGACGTCAACCTGTCAACTAGCATATTTTTTCCCATCTTCCTTTTCAACAAGATAATTTACAGGTAGAATGCCAAGCTTAACCATCAATTTTCTCCTTGCAAAGTAAATCTTCAGTTATTAGACTCTGCCCACCACTACCAACTTAATTTTAGGATAGCTGTCTCAATTAACTACAACTTCCCAGAAGATTTACCGTACATAAATATCAAGTAGTCTTTATGCAAATCTACCATTCACAGTCATTTTTCTTCCTCAAAATATACCTTTTATACATACAATTTTGCTTCACCAAGATAAAGGATTTTTCTAGCAACCTAGTTTGGTTTTAGTTTCAGCCTGCAGAGATGTATATATTGTATAGTTTATTGAAAAATTAAATTAAGGTTTGCAGTCATTACAAAAATCACTATAGCAGTGGATGCATTACACAAAAATATTTTAAGCAAGAATTTTCAACTACATAATTTTAAGCTAGTTTGTCTCATCTCAAAGACATTCAAGTGACATGTTTTCACAGTCAAATCTTAATTATTGTCTTTTGCAGACCTGTTGAAAAAGCCTACAGGAATTCAAATTAGCTGTGTTTCTGCTTTACTGCTCCTGCTGTATATGCCAGCAGCATGTGCAGTTTGCTCAGTCAAGGGTGAATACAACCACTATAATGTTGGCTTCAATCCAAGTCACAAAACCTGTAGAATATATTTATTGTTTTAATTGTCTATTTATGAATCCTCTCTAAGACTGTATCTCTAGCTGTCTCCTTTTAAGAGAGCAAAAGAAAACCAAAAACCTGCTCTTTTGTCAATGTACTTTTGAATAATAAAAAATATTTAAAATGAATAATAGTAATAAAGTGACAGTAATAAAGTAACAATCAAATAAAAAGGGAAAGGCATTTGTAGTAATGATTTTAGATATTCACACTTAACATGAATAGGGAGAATTCTAATGATATGTTAAAGCACTACTTTCATCTCCTTTTTACAATGAACTATCTCCTAAGGAACGAGGTTTTATTATACTGAAATTTGTATTTTTAATATCTCTTTTTACTAAAGAAGTACTTGAAATTTTAATTTCATGGATCTTAAGGAATCACAACCACTAACTAGAGATGCTGTGTGACTCCCTCAGTTGCTGGCATAAGGAACAACATGCCTAACCCAAATTATTAATATGGTCAAGTTGCTAATTACCAAAAACCATTAGAAAAATAACAGCCTTCAAGTACATCATCAAAAGTGGCTTTCCATCAAATTCAGAAAAAAGTCACTATACTAAATCGTTGGTCTCCTGCTTTGATACTTGTACACATAGTAGCAATGATTTATAGTCCAGCCGTGTGACAGACAACTACGTCTTTATGTAAACTCTCTAGGACACCTTTTTCACACAAGTGAAGAGTGATTTAGCTGCATGAGTTCCATTAACATTAATGAGTGTCACATGGATAAATCCCCATGCCACACACTAAAATTTTATATCTCTATAGATTAGAAATAATTTTCTCTGAACTGGCTTCCTTTCTAAACAACTGTGTGAAAAGACAGCAGAAAAAATATTGCAGTGCCAATCCACTATGACAGCAGTGACACAGCTCTTACAGAATACCCAAGAAATTATTTCCCATGATTCTATTTCTCTCTTGCTTTTATAAGTTCTCAGTTTCTTCCTCCAAGGTATTTTGATTGTGAAAAATAGATTTAATGTTACTTTTCTTAGACAAAAGATACAAAATAGTAGTGATGTTAAGCTTTCCTATCTTAACAATTCAGTCACGTAAACCAGGTATTTAAGTTACATGCTTCTATTTCTTTAAGCCTGCTACATCACTTTGATGATACCCTATGCAATGAGCTAACAGCTCAAAGCACATCCCTTTCCTGTGCTAGTTGTTTTCATCTTTTAGAGCAACTGCTGGAAGCAGCCTTGCCACACCAGGCCAGATTTCATATCTGCTTCTCTAAGCTGTGTTCAACAACTCAGTTCTGCCCTATTTCAGCCATGACACACAACCTAATGAAATAATGACCTTGTGCTTAGAGTCACATGTTTATCTGAAACAGAATGACAAAAAATATTACTTAACCACATAGAGGAAGTCTGTATAGGCTAAAAAAAAACAACCCAAACTTTTTAGAGAAGACTTAAATAACCTTCCAGAAACACAGAGAGGACTTTGCATATGGAAATTAGCTTTACACTCTCCAGAGAAGCAACAGTCTCCAGTTAATGGGGCATCAGTAACAGTTGGGATACTTACTGAGAGCTTTTGCAGTTAGACATGGAAAAGAGATTAAGTATAATAATGAATATGAAGGAAAAGTTATAAATTAAACAATCATGGGACTGGGGGAAGATTAGAAATGCCTTTTCCTAAGTGTTGTGTTTTCTTTGGTTATGCCTGCCAAGATTCAAGCCAGAATAATAACTTTGATAAAGGAGAGATGGGACAAACGACAATTAAGAAAAAGAGTAAACACCACAAGCAGAATGAAAAGGAAATGTGGAAAAATGCAGACATTAAACAGACACGATATAGAAAAAGAATGAGCAGGTAAAGCAACAGCAGCAGGAAGAAAAAGTATTTTTAAATGTCTGAAATGTTTCTTTAGAGAAAACAGTAAAAAATAGGACTTTGGGCTCACTATTTATTTATAAAAAGTGTCTAACACATGCTTCACATGCTATGAACTTTAAGTAACGGACAAGTTTTATATTAACTGCAAATTTATCTGGAAAATTCAACTCGAAAGTTTTCTTAACTGGTTTGTGTTCTTTTTTATTCTATACATGAAAAAAAAGAACAGTGTCACTGACTGAGAGAACTTCAATTTGTGCAGTTAAAACCCACCCTTTGTGCATGGTGAGTGTTCTTCGTTTTGGTAACTATACATCTTACATTAAAAATAAATGCAGTCCCACTGCCTATGGAATAGCTAAACCTGACATTCATGGATATTGGCACAGCAGCCCAGAAGAACAATAGCTTTATATGGTACTGGTAAAATGCATAAACATGCTATCCATCTTGCTACCTTGTTGGTTATTACATTGTAAATTCCAAAATTTGCAATTCAACACAGTTTTAATTAAAACACACAAGGTTGTAGACACAGGTAACAAATCCTAATGAAATCCTCTAACATGAATAAGACTCATGAATACAACAAGCATATGATCCCCTAATATAATTCTTTTCCAGATAAACCAAGAAGATAGTTAACGTTTGCCATTATAAAAATAATCATCTCAATGTAAAAAGGTATAGTGAGATACACAAATAACATCTGAGATAGAACCTCTGAAGTCGCTTCCTGCTTTTTGTTTGTTTCTGAACATTTCTTGTATTTCACCTTTTCATTCTGACAGTTATTCATCTACTCTGGGCACTCATGTTTAAACAGAAGACAACAGGTCAGTGGGACGTGCCTTACAATGATCCTCTAGTCCAACTGCTCAACCACTTCTGGGCAGAACAATACTGATCCCACTACTAACAGGAGAAGGAAGGGACAGACTACAAAGATTATATTCACATCAGATATTTATCAATGTATATGTCAATTGAAAAATTTTTGTAGAAAGAATTAGATATTAACAACATTCAGGAAAAAAGTGGATTTCAACTGCCTCATCTCACTTTTCCTAACACTTTATTTGCCCAGTGAAACGATACGGAATTAATAGATAACCTTAACATAGGCTGAGTCTGATTGATCCCATGTGCAGCACAACTGAAGAAGACACACCAAAGTTTAATTATCACTTTTGTGCCTACTAGGCTGTCAACATTTTAATTGCTCAAAATAGAAATATAGGCATTTTCCTTAAGGCTACTTTTGTTAAACAAGTGGAAAAATCTTTCATAGAAATAATTGTCTGGGACAACCAAGAGAAAAAGATGATATTTCACTATGGATGTTAAGTATTGGTGCTTTTATTTATGAATGCGTCTTCAACTTACTTCCCCTCCTCAGTTTTGTACACTTTCATTTCTAGTCTTTATCTGCAGCCTTCTCCTCCCTTTCCTGTCAGCTTCCATTGGTTTTATTGTTAAATATATTTTATTCCTGGAATCTTTTAATGCTCTTCACTTGTAATGTTGTACCATTTTTATTCCTAAATTTGTATTATTACTTCAGGCTTTTTTTTTTAATCCTTTGCAGTTTTTCCTCTTTCTTACATTTACTACCTTTTAGGTCTCTGCCTGTCAATCTTTCAAAGATCTGCAGTAGAGGTAGGCTTCTCTTTATATACTTCAAGTTTTTCTGAAAATCAACAAGAAGGAAACGTGCAAATAGACATGTTTTACTGCTCTCTAAACAGTGTCATTATGTTCTCATTCAAAGTTATCTTTATTACAACAAGTTTATTTAAAGCAAGTTCATGCAAGTAGCTGTAAATATGTTTTAATGTTAGCCATATGAGAAGAGCAAAAACAGACTACTCACAGCATGGCAGGAACTGCTCATTTACAGCTATGCTGCTATGAAGTAAGAGCTCAGTTCTGTAATGAGAGGAATTCAAGTACTGTTTACAAGCAGGGTCAGTCCACCGCTCATGCTAACTCATGCTGACTTCAATAGCTTCAGGATTTACTTGTACATGTCAAACTTCATGCAAGTAGCTCTTGAAAAGTAGAAGGAAGTTTTCTATTGAAAGATGTCCCTTACCATATTTGTGGCCTGGAGTTGCACAGTAAATTAGTTTCTACAACTCCATATCACCAGCTGTTAAAATACTACCTACATTATCATGCTCTCTATTCATCAGGGTTAAATAACTTGGTTTTGACAAGTAAGTAAAGTAGCAGTCATTTTTCATTACCATTAGGTGAAATATGAGCAAATAGACTGTCTAAACAGGTAAATTTCATTATTATTTCTCAACACTGTTTGCAATGAAGTCAAGTTAAAAAAATACTGTTCTCTGTAGACCTACAATTTGATGCCTCACAAAACAATTTAAAAACAAAGGAAAATTAACAAAGAAAAACCACCTTCACAACCACAAAAAGAAAACTCCACACAAAAACACCAAACACAAAAGTAGTTGTCGACCTGCAAGCAGGTTTTACTACTATGTATTACACGTTAGCTGTAATTAAGCACTTCCCCTCTTTCCCCTATCTTATGTCTTGATTCACTCACACCAGCATCATTCACTTAAGTAAGTTTCTCAGTATTGAACTTCTCTGGGAATAATAATACTTGCTATTTTTAAGGTCACTATTATCTTATTTACTAGATAATAAATAAAAATGTTTGTTTATGCAGTGTATGAAAATCTTTCCTTGATTGTACTTAAGCATGACCACAATCTAATGTGTTTAGAGGATGTGAGTTGATTCTGTAACGAAAATGTTTTAAATAAGCATGAAGCCGATAGAAAATTTCAGGGTAACAATACAAATGACAGTTGTAGGAGAACGACAGTGAAATATCTCTGCCTTCTTCCAGTGTAACTGAATCCAGAAAAACTTAACATGTACATTCCCTGCTCTATTCCATTTTGAAAAGTTAATGGCATGATTTCTCTGCTGAGACTACAAATTCTGGAAAGGTTTCTAACATTCAAAATGTAAGATCTTCATCTCAAAACTCTTGCATGCTGTTTTGCCCTCTTTTACCACAGCTCTAGATGCACTCTTCAATAGTTTCTGACCTACTAGCATCCAGACTATTCTTACATTGGGGATTGAAGTGGGGATCCATCCCTCACAAACCTTCTAACACAGTAAAATTCTTCCAAGTCCTATTGCTCTCATGCTAAGCACAGGTGACACAAGTTAATACCAAGCCTAGCACCACAGCACACCAGACCACAGTGAGGACTTCTGAGTATCACCAAGCTCACTTAGATAGGCATGAAGCCATAATCAAGAAGTTGTCACACTAGTCCTATTCCTGCTGAGAGCAAGGACCAAAGAGGGAAGCCTGAGAACTGGTGGGAATAAATATGTCCATCTAATCAAGCAAGCTTCCAGAAAAATGGGCAACAGTAGTGAAGAACAGTATAGGAACCCACCATGACTAATTAATTGTTCTATTAAAACTGATTTTAATATCAGTAATACAATTCTTTTCTAGCTTCACAAAGCAGCAACAGACCAAAAAAAATCTCTGTTTTTGCTGTAACACTATAGAATGATGGACAAAGTTTGTTTAGATGTATCTATATAATGTAGATGTTGATAAACTGTAGCAATGGCTGACATAGCCTGAGGATATAATTATACTCAGATTAAGATTTTTCATAACAATCTCCCGAGTGCTTTATTTGTCAAAGAAGAAGTACATTTTCTCAGAAAATTTGATGACTGGTATCATCTAATATATCAGCCCAGATAAAGGCAGAAAAATCATAACATTTAGACGTCAAAATATGCAGGAATAGTATTTTAGGAAAACAAACTGATTGAACTTATGCGCTATTCCATTTAAATGAGAACTCTTCCTTCCAGTCATCATTTGCGTTATTGCTGTATATAGGTCTATGTCATAATATGAACTCCCTCCTCATTATAAAACATGTCTTTCCTGTAAGTCTGCCTTCCAGTGAGTCAGTCTACAGTTCTTAGGAATTTATTTCCATTACAACTACTACATAGGGCATGAAGTTAGAGTTTTGGGAGTGAAAATGTCATTTGGTTAAAACCCTCATCAAGATAAATTCAGTCACACACAATAAGAGGGAGGCTCATCAGTGATCAATCTGGAGCAAGGATGCCTCTGCAATTTGATTTCTCAGGTATTTGTAACAATTCAGCAAAGTGAGATACTTGCACTATCCAGCTCTTTCTTGCTGGCTTGTGCAATATGGCAACGGCCCAACACTCATACTCAGTTGCCAATAATTTAGATGAATATTTTAAGAGAAACTGAGATTGGAAATCGCAGGATATTTCTTTTTCTTAAGCAAAATCAGAATATCATAAAAAATACACAATTGGCTGCCCTTAGTCTAACTGAAATTACTGAATTGCCACGGAATGATCTTACAACCCCTCCTTTACCCACCACACTCAGAAGTTGTCATTCTATCACTAAGGAAAACCTTGAACATTCTAAACTAAGAAATTCGAGTTAGTTAAAAGAGATAATCCCAGAAAACTGAACATGTGTTGTATCTTTCCAGAAAGAGGTAGAAGCATTTCAAGTTAGTACTATTAGCAGAAAAATAGAAAGCAAGTAAGAAAGATTCATAAGCAGAGCTAAAGTTGAAAGGATTCTTTTTTACTAGAGAAGAAGAGCAGACATTGGTGTTAGAAAGTGCTGACAGAAATGTCATAGAAATGGCACTAATTACAACCACTCTACTAGCTCAGTAGTCAGTATGCAGAAAAAAGTGGCAGAACCGAACATCAGGTTATATAATTTTGCCAAAAAACTAACCACATATAGATGGGCTATATTTTTAGAGAAGATGCTTGCTTAAAACACCCTTCGTTCCAACACTTCAAAGTTTCTGCTTTTCCAGACAATTTCTAAGGCATTTATCTTTGAAACTCCCTATGCAGGAACTGAAGATGATCAGTCAGTTTCAACTGCGCAGAGAGTACAAGGCAGACAGAAATCTGAACAAAAGGAACAACTTCAGGAGTTCTTGAGTGGCATAAACTAATTCCCTCCTATCCCTCTAATTTACATGATGGCAAATAATTCAGGGATACAGCTGGTATTCCTTTGATTCTCAATTGCAAAACACAAGGAGGGGGAGAAAAAAATTTAAAAAGCAATTTAGTAGATAAGCACTGACAACTCCAAGCCAGCCTCAGGATTCAAGTGACCTACACATTAGCCTCAAATATCCCAAGTCTTATCACAAGTCTTAACACAAACCACACAAAATATTCTGCCACTCATTTATTTCCATCTTATGAATTACAAAACAAGTGGAACTACAATGGTAGTATTAAGAACTCGAATCTGAGACAATGCAGCTTATGTTTTTTCTTGCATTTCTACATAAAGTACCCTATGAGATGTGAATGAACCACTGGAATTAACTATGGAGAATTTTCTCACCTTAAGTCACAAGTTTAAACTCAAACTTCATCTAAATTTTTGTTTGTTTTGAAACCTTTTATTTCAAAGAAATATTTCAAAGAATACTAATTTTCCAATTGCAAAACAGATCCAGACACAGACTTTTTCTAGATCTGATACCAAGAGAGCAAATGTGACAGAAAAACACAAATCCCTCACCATTATATGATCTTGACTGGAGAACAGGCAAGGAACTATCCTCCACACACGTACTGCAGTAATGGGAAAACATGCATTAAAATGTATTTTCAGTCTTTAAATGTCTCCAGGTGCTATCTTCAACTCTGTGAGCTTACAATTTTTGTCTCAATTCATTAAATAAATGCTAGTTGTACACAACTAGTTCATATTTGCAACTCATAACATGCTGTGCTCCAATTTCACTTTTACTCATCCATTCATTTTGGTCTGTTTTCCTACACAGCACTGATAGTAAGAGACTTCTCCATCTCATTTGTATACAATAGTTCTGTTGTTTCCTACTATGCTTCAGGAAAACATTGTACAGTACTTTGAATTACAGTCTATAAAAATCCATTGTTTGCTTCAAATGTATAAACCTGGCCTTGGGAGCTCCAAAAAGTAACGATAAATGACACAATTGGTAGCAGTTTAGCAATCTTCAGAAGGGAAGACCTAAGCACAAAAAGAAAATAGTTAAGTTCCTTAGATTTAGCTACCATTATCTACCAAGTACATCTCTGTAATGGATACTAGAGAGTAGACACTGTTCCTTGGGTGGGTCACACCCCTGACGTCTAATGTCATCTGAAAAAAGAAATGAATCTTTATGGAAAGAAATGTGGATTGCTACAAATAAGGCAAAGACTTTCATAACTACTGCTTCCTGTTGTCTTGTTACTTGTTTCTTTTACACTTCAGACAAGATGACATCTGCATTCACAAAATGAATCCCAGTGCACCCAAAATATTACTACCTTGTCAACACTGAGGAATTTTCTAGTATTTTAATGATAAATTAATATTCTAAATATTGAACAAGATTCCTTTTAAAATTTTTCTTTATTAAAATGAAGTACTAACAGAACGGAATAAGAAACTCAAAAAGATCCAGAAAGACTTACAGTACCCTGTGTGTGATGCTTCCCATTTCTGATACATGAGTACTCTTACTGTGCAACACCAGGGCAAGAAACATCCAATACTAGTGTCTGTGCACTGTATAACAAAGGTCTTCTATAATTTTGGAGGATAAATGAATTAAAAAAATTGATCAGAGTATCCAAATACTATAAGAGGATGGAAATGACATCTATCAGACTATGCCTGGGCATATCAGGCCTTCAGGGCACAGAGCCCTGTACTGTGTGTTGAAGCTATGACTGATGGTTCATAGGCTGTGCGGTTACCTGAAACTCTGTCCTCTTGAGAGTTCTCTCAAACTTATCTTCCCTTAAAAGGGAGCTATATTGATATGTAGCCTGGATATTGCCATTGAGAACCATTGATATGAGCCTGGATTGAATTAATTTTATACTTCTGGGAAAATCAGGGAACAATCTTTTATGTAACAGACTGAAATAGTAACAACATTGTGCAGACATTGCAACAACATGCCAATTACCATGGCATAGTCTCTGGTGAAATATATTTCCAATTTTCTAAGTTGAAAGACCTTCAATAATAGTAATTAAAGATGTTCTAATGCTTAAAACTCTAAACACACCAGGGATGGAAAGAGAGATTAAACAAATTTTCAGTGGCTTAGCATACAGCTGATGTTGCAAAACCATACTGGGACACTAGCAGAGAACACCACAGTGCCTTATTAGCAGGCATTCTCTGGAACATCTGACTGCCAAAGTATGGCTGGGACTTGTTTTCATAGTTCACTAGCTGGAACACACCAAAATCCTATTAGAGACCTTCTTAATCCGTCGGCACACAGAGTTGGGTCCCAGCACCGAGGAAATTTCCTAGACATGTTTGAATGGAGTATATATTCAGCCCTTATTTGCAATTTACTTGTTTTGTCCTCAGCTGTCTCTGTGTTATTAAAAATGTGCCTTCTAAAATCCTTTTCTGTGTCTAAATTGGATAATGAACTGATAGATATTAAATACTATCCTTAATGGAATAAGTAAATTTGATTTAAATCGGTAAAAAAAAAAAGTCAGCAGGGCAGATCACCAATCACCATTAGTTTGAGTCTTCTCTTTTAATAGAATAACCAGCTTCTAAATTGAGAAAAATTACAGTGGAAGTAAAATGTAGTAATTGAGTTCATGTTGTAATTTTCTTCTACGCACTAATATTTCAATGGATTCAAAGCCAGAACACACTAAAGCATGTTTAACTTCTCTTCCATATTCATTTTCTTTCACAACAGGCAATTGAAAAGCCACAAAAAAAGAGCAAGCTACTCACATTTTATCTGCTGAGCAGTCACTTAGAAATAAGAAAAAAATAATTCTATTCACTTGCAGTTTGTATTTCTACTGTACTAATGCCCAAAGCTTGGCCATCATTTAATACTTACCTTTGCCCCATAAAGCAGACTACAACCTTTTTTAATCAAGATCATAGAATTACAAGAGTAGTAGTCAAAGCTGACATCCAACACTACATTTATCAATTACAAAATACCTTAAATGTAAGTTAACACTGTATGAAACAATGTTGGAGGAGTTGTATCAGTAGCTCTGCTAATATTCAGTTGTAAACTCATATCTGCTTCCTCCCTTCTCTTTGAACTCACAACCTCAACCCCCAATACCACCTTACTTCCACTTTTTTTTTTTCTTTTTTGGCTGCATATGAAGACTTTCTGTTATTTCTACAGTAGAATCCATATTTTATGATTACTAGCCTTTATTTTTACCAGATCTCTACAGCATTTCATTATTGACTACTTCTGTTTCTATGAGATTTTATTGTTCTACCTGGCATTTTAATTGCAGACTGGAACAGAAGTTCAGCATTAAGTGTTTTTCCTTTGTAATGAGTTTTATACTTTCGCTTACATGAAAAATGTTAATAACTTTGTTTCAAAGATTTCATAGCTGAAATATCTGTCCTATAGCATAGGTTACATCAAAAAGCATGTCACTGCAACTTAATCTGGATGGGCTGAACTGCAGAAGAAAATGCAAAGAGAATGTCAGCAGAAATATTTACCAAGAACCAGTACAAAGCTTCCCAAAATTCTCATCAGTTCATCACGTACAAGAGTTTTTCCACAACATGAGGATACATACACAGACATAACTTCAAAAAAGCCCACTACATGACTGAAGAAAAGTACATTAACATTCTTGGTAGAAATCCAACCACTTTTTATGACCTTATACCTCAAGCATTGTATTTGATAGATCATTTCATTTTTCTTGTAGTTGCATATACTGTCATATTATCCAGTATGATTTGACAGATGTAATTTGACAAAGTGTAAGATATAACGTCACGCAGGAAGTGTAAAACCACAGGAGAAGGTTTGCTTCCAAAAAAAAAAAGTTGTCCTCCCTCTAGAAGTGTCTTCAATCACCTATTTTAAGTGTTACATAAAGTAACTCCATAGTCGTGTAATTTTCATATCTACTGAAGACAAGAAAATTAGAACTCTGGAAAGATGAGAAAAAAAAATCAGGAAAAAAATATTTTAGCATATTCTATTCCCTAATTTACTAGTTCAGTGTTGTCTTCAGAAAAAAAGTGCACTGCTCTACAGAAAGTCAAGTAATTTTCTACTCAACTTTTATTCCTCCATGGGCATGTCCAAATTCAAAGACTTAGACAATTAATTTCCTGACCACATTTGCTTCAAGATTTACATACAATATCCACAATATCTACTACAATCTAAACTCCCACCCCAATGCAATACTGCTCCAGTATGTCAAGCAGTTTATGACTGAGATTGCTGTGTTTATCTGATCAAGACAAAAATAACCAAATTATGGCATGAAATTAAAATGTATCATCTTTGCTGATTATTCTACATTGACTAAGCAGATCGATCAAGTCAAGGACAGAAGGGGAAAAGGGGGCAAGGACTTCATTTCTCCTTAAATGTAAATTACTGACACAATTGGGATACTCATGCTAACATAAAGCTGAATTCGATAGGACCCTCTGGAGTTTTAAATCCTCTGTATAGTGATTCTAATGGGCAGTGTGTGTTTTCTTTCAGGCAAACTGACAAAATAAAAATGAACAATATGCAAGTGGGGATAGATTCACCCCACTGAACTATTCAGAAAATAAAAATTAACAATCATTTTCTTGTTTATGCCCTGTCCACAGAAGGCCAATTTGTAAAACTTAAGCAAGTGTGTAATCTACATTTCTTTCCACTTGCAAAAATTCCATTCAAGATCATGTGGAACGAGACTAACACTGGAAACCACTTTTTATTCTCTAACGATAATTATTTTTTAATATAAGTAAACTTCAGAAATATTTCACTATTTTCCGCTATGTCAGTCATTTAATAGTACATTGTACTATTAAAATACATGTGCAAAATGAAAATAGTGTATGAAAAGAGTGTCTTAGCTCCTTCTAAAAACAATGATGACTCTAATGGGCTGTGTGTGCTTTCTTTCAGGCAAACTGACAAAATAAAAATGAACAATATGCAAGTGGGGATAGATTCATCCCACTGAACTATTCAGAAAACAAAAAATAACAGTCATTTTCTTCTGGGTCATTCCAGTTCATAACTTAATACATTCACAGAAAGCTGAAACTGTCATTAATTAAAAACATAATATAAAAATCACAAATCAAATACCAGACAAAGGCTAAGACTACTAAAGCTCACCATCCTGACGGTAAGTGTAGGAAAAGAGACAAGAGTAGTGTACACCTTCATTTAATGCAACAGAAATTTCCACCTGCACATAAGGCTGTACTGTTAGTGCAGTCTAAATTCCATTTCATTACAGCATCCTGAAAAAAGGCTGTGTGCAGTTACACAAGGGGACTGATTATTTAAAAAAACAGTCATGTTTGATTCAGATAGACTGTCAAGGTGCCTCACTGGAGTCCTCACTCCTTTGTGGTTGGCAGTTTGTGCTTTGTGACATGGAATCTTCACTGAGACTTCATCTCTCACAAAGCTTTGTTCTGAGAGTCCCTAGGTAAGTTCACTTCCCTGGGACGACACTGATAGTCTGATGCAAGGAAGCCAGCTTAAAAAAAAAAAAAAATCCACAGACAAACAGAAAGAGCAGCAAGGGAAGAGTTTCAGACTGTGTAGCAGTATTTCTGAATCAAATTATTTTCTCCTGAATAAATCACTTGAAGTTTGAAGACTTCTTATACACAGCCTCAGCTATCACTCCCAGTAGAAACTTCTACATTATTTTGTTTCATGCCTAGATTATTTCACATAGAAAGAGATGTTATTTTCCAGACATAAATAATGACACTTTGTACTCAGTTTTGGAAGGACAGGAGGTAAACTGATGTAATATTGTGCCTTTTAAAATGCATTATAAGTTCTCTTGCTCATAAATATTACAAAGACTACAACAGTGTTCTAATAAAAAACAACTTACATTCTTCTATGATCTTCTATTTACCAAGAGCTACAAGCACAGATGCTTTAACAGCTGTTTGGTGACACTAACGTAACACCATCACAGTGTTTCTTCAGAACAAAGGCGATAGTAAGTTTAAAAGTAAAGATATATAAAAGATATATACCTAAGTATCACAGAAGCAGCAATATGGACATCTAAGCTAACAAAAATACATACTTCTCTCTTCAATCTCAACCTCAAGACATTATACAATACAATGGCTTCCAAGAAACATATGAGAAAGGAAAACAATGGGGGAAAAAATGAGGATCTGTCTAAAATTACATTACAGGAGTCAGTCTGCAGTACTTGACAAAAAATATCCTAAAATGTTACCAATGACCAATAGGTGAACTCAGATCATAGTGAATTGCTTAAGATTGTATATCTCCATCACAGCTGGGTCCACCAAAACATGGGAACTGTTAACAGTCAACTGTGCACATTAACACCACTTCATAAACTCCATCAATATGGATCATTCTTATGATTTTCATTGAACATGCAACCATTTTAAGAAATCTTTAAATCCTAAAATGCATGAAGAGCCATACCAAATGCTTGGAAATAGTAAAAATATATTTGCTCTTTAATGTTTCCCAAGGCATTACAGATCTTAGCTAGGTACACCTTACTAACTCTGGCCCAACAGCACTTGCAATTTCCTTAATCAAAACTAACCTCTTTGTTCAAAATTAATGAGCAAAATGTTCAAAAAGAGCTGTCTTAAAATACTCATGGATGTTATTGTTTCTTTAAAGAACTCCCCCCAAAAAAACTCTAAATTCAGCTACTTCTTTTAAAGCTACTGAATATACTATCCGTTTCAGAGCTGCCAGAACCGAATATCAATTTTTATTTCTTTATCTATTTAAATGCTAGGGGAAATGAGATACAGTCATATCTCAAAGGAGAGTCAGAGCGTGGAAGCAGGCTATTTATTTATTTCCCATTACCACCTGGATTTTTTTTCAACTACTCATAACAATTTATCATCTGTTCTGCTTAGTCTGCACCTATCAAAGTACATTCATAAATATAAAACTGAAAAAACAGTATTCTGATATACTACAGCTGTAAACTAATCTGAACAGTGGCCTAACAGAAACATTTTAAATTAGTCTCAAGTGTTTCATTTAGACACAATTTTATGTTTAATGTACAGTATGTTAATTACATAATCACTTCTAAGCGAAGTTCCTTTTGTTTAGGCTACTCAGGTTCCCATTTAAGTAAAAGACTAATTACTTGACTGATTCTCATATTTAGCTCTTGAGTACAAACAACTACCTAAAATCATTATCTTAGCCTCTAGTAATAGGTGCAGTGTGCAGGCAGGGGGTGGTGAATATATGTCAAACATTTGCCATCCAAGTCCTTCATTCCCTAGTCTTTCAGTAGTGAAAAAGCACTTTTTGATTTTTATTTTACTGGTAATATGTGTATCAAACTGTAAAGTAGTTAAAATCACAAGCTTGAAATGGACATTAAAACAACTAAACCCTCTGGGAATCATCACCTTCTTCAAAAGTGATACTACCAGAACACCTACTTGCACAGGTAGTGTAGACTGTGGGGGCCTATTAAATCATAACCTTCAGCTCACCTTCCTAAGCATACCAACTGCCATCTTTTTTAATTACCTTCCTTCTACAGCAGAACATTTCCTTTTCACCAACTGCCTGATGAAACTAAACCAAGCAGCCAATTTCTGAGATGCAGTGCTAGAAGGTGGGCTTTTACAAGACAATGCAAAACTTCTTTGCCAACAAAGACATGGTCCTACCCCATTGACATCCTACAGACACTATAGCCAAAAAAGCCATTTTTACAGTGACAAATTCCATAGCAAAATTGTTTTACGAGTAAAACTTTTGGACATGAATACAAACACCACAGAATCAGCAAAATGAAGTGTGGTAAAAGCCAAAGTAGTTCATTACTAGCACTAATGCAAAAGCTGTCTTAAATGCATCATGTATTTCTACAAACAGTTCATTACAGGAGTGTTTGTTCAGACTTTAATCCTTCGTGGGTTTCTTTATTTCTGAAACTATCCTGGTATCATCACCACCAGCTTCTGTTTTGGTATTGTTTTTTAACTCATAGTTAGCATCTCAGATTGAAGATTTTGCATTAAAAATTTGGGAATACAAAATAGCTGATGTTATTTCTGTAAAGATGAGGCAATGCATAGTGAGTTAAGAAGGTACAGAAAGATAGTGCATATTATCAAGACAAAAAATCCTCAAATACTCACAACTTGAAGCTGATTTCCAAGCATTCCATAGCAAATCTCAGAAGGACATTAAAATGCAAGAAGACTTCAAACTCCTCTCTACGTAGAAACCACTCAGTAACTTCACACAGTCACACACCTACCCAAAGAACTTCCACTGTTGTGGGTTTTCTGAGAGGGTTTCATGAGCCCTATTCCAAATAAGCCAAAATATTTCCTGACCATTTTCCAGCAGAGGGCACCCCTGGATTTCACAAGCAGCTGGCCTCAGTCACAGCAGGAGTTAAGAGCTAAGCACCACTATAATACATGAGGAAAAACTATGCAAGGTTTCCACAGGTGCATTTTTATACATGTAGGAATTTGTCTTGGCACCCATATCCATCCCCTGAGCACCCTTCTGCAGTGTAATTAACTTTGGAGACACAGCAGAAAGCGTTCAAAATTAGATGACCCAGCAAAATAAATACTGTACATGCAGAAAGCAACACCATATCAAAACCACAGGGATGATTTCAGCTGTGTCTCATCTTAAATCATACTCATCTCTTTTGAAGTTCAACTATTAAGCTCAGATTGGGACTACAAAACAGCCCATTAATTTATAACAGTTCATTACCAGTGTGCAGTAATTTTACCTTCAAAGATTTTTTTTTTTTTTTTAGCTAAAGAAGCAAACATGCTTCTCAAGAGGAGAATTTAGAAACATAAAAGACTATTTACAGGTTACATATATGGTCAGATTGCTTACATCTTCTATTACACAGCAATAATGTCACATGAACTTCTAGGATTCATTTAGTTTGCATTATCTCCCAAGATAATGAATTGCAAGGACCTATCTCCTTGGTTTCTCCTACTTCCTTTGTTCATCTCTTTTTTTTTTTTCTTCAAACAAACAAACTGAACCACTGAAGCAAAATTTTTTCTGGATATTCTCTGAACTGTTCTTCTTGTAGGTCTCTTCATCAGTGTGTTTTAGGTAGACACCTCTAATCATAAATTTAAAAAGTGTTTTTTTTAATGATCTTACACAAATCTCCTTGTGATTAAGCTCAAGCAAATTTTTTATTTGATAAAAATTCTTGCTTAAGTTGCTCTCAACTAAGCAGAAAGGGGATTTTGTATTTCTTTAGAGTGATTCACTCTATCTACAATCTGCCATTTTAAACCAACACTCATACTCACACAGCCAGAGCACAGCTGTTCAATATCATACTTGTAAGCAATCCTGCAGGAGATGGTATCTCTAAGAGGTCATCTGTAAGAGTTCTGCAAGCAATTATTGAAGCTGGCAATACCCAGATCATCAAATCTAACCAAATAGTCTCACTAGCTCTGATCCAGTTTTTCAGCAGTAGGTGGTGGCTCTGGCTACTGCAAAACCATCACAAGTGGGCAAGAAATGCTGGGCAATCACATTCGTGTAATACCTGCAAATTCTCTTATTACCTTTACCATTCTTCCTCCCTCCTATATCTCCTCCAAATACACTAAGATTTCACAGCTACAATTATTTTTCCTGAACAAGCAACAGAAAGAGCCTTTTACCTAATGATACCCCGTGAAACAGGATAGAGAAATTGTGTTCTCTAACTTCAGTCTGGTTAACTAACTGCAGCAACTTGGTACTGCATGAGCACAAACCACAGACTGACTGCACACAGGGTATTCTGGCCTTTTTTTTCCCCACCATCTCCAGGGCTGGAGGTGGGCCTCTCTGTCTTTTCAAGTGTGTTCTTACAAATGAGTGGCCCATGGCAGCTGCCTGCCAACATGAGTCTTCAGCAAGCTACAGTATATGTACCATATAAAAACAAGCACAAAACCACAAATGTGCTAGAAATTGAAACGGCAAAGACGGTTACAAAGCAAAAAGTATGAAAAACTCAAGTAACAAAGGCTGCGTTAACAGCTTGTCTCAGAGTCACAACTTGGAATAGCTGCTAGTAGTTGTACAGTTATAAAGAGGTAATGAAAGCACTGACTTCAGATAAACCTTTTTTTTCTTTGTTCACAAGCAGTTTATCAGCAGTTGAGGGCTGTTGAGAGTAAAATGTTTACAGATAGATGTATGTAAAGTTTGGATATATTCAACACATCATTAAAAACAATCAAAAAGATTAAACCAAAATACCTAAGAATTGAGAAGCATCAACCTTCAACTTCAGCATTTTGAAAAAAAACAGAAATAAATTACAAAAGATAAATCAGAGAATACTTAGAAGAAAGTTGCCTAAAAGAGAAAGGACAACAGTAAATGAAGAGAGAGAATCACTTTTTTCATTGTTATTTTTACATGACAAGAGATGTAGAAACTGTGTATCAGCACTTCCCCAGTTTTTGGTCAAGTTCCCAGAAGACTCTCTAATGTGTTTATCAGTAACACTTCTCACTGAAGTACAAAACTGACGACAGACCCATCGACAGCAGGACTGTCTGCAAAGAAAGTTCTGCTCTGCACTCTTCTAGTATCACTAGAGGGGACCACTGTCCTGAACCTGTAAACCCGAAGAACAATCACTATTTGGGGAGCTTCCCAAGGGTCTTGTTTTCAAGCTCCAAAAGCTGGCATGGGTTTTGTCATAGCCCACCTACAAAACTCGTATCAGCAAATGTGTATTCTTTTATTACATAGTTATATCTAAAGAGTATCCTGGAACTGCCTCCCCTGCTGTTGTTACACTCCACAGATTTCCACTATTGACGTAAATTTACCAAACCATACACAAAACACCCCAAGGGAACTAACATTTTGAAAAGGGGATACATTATTGTAAATATTCTATCATCTAATCATAAACAAACAACATTTACTGGTGAAACAGAGATAATATTTACCATTTATAGGTGAGGAAGTACTGGACAACCATAACAAATAAGACATGCTGACACTACTTCTGTGTACCACCTGGTGGGCTGTAAAAACATGGCAGTTAAAAACAAACAAACAAAGCCAACAAACCAAAGCAATGTGAAAAACATAAATGGGAAAAGAGCTAAGGGTTTGAAACATGCCAGATTCACCTCTGTAGTTCTTTTAAGTGAGAAGATATTGGGAGGAAGTCAGGAATGTGTCTCTTCCACAAATAATTATGCAAGACAGATACATCTGCCTGGTGAAAGCTCCCCAGTGTAACATCAGGAGACAAAAAAGTTATTATATTTTTTTTCTTTTCTATAGATCTTTCCATGTTTAAAACAGTATGAACACATCACAGTATGACAGAAACCAGTAAGCCTTTCTGCACTATTTTACATCTACAGGTGCTTCTGTTTATTACACCTTCAAAAAAAAAAAAAAAAAAACTTGCACAGAAAAAATTAAATACAATACAAAATTTTAGAAGTGTGCAACAGAGAATTATGTTTGCATTGCATACTACTCTGGGACATGTAGAAGTGTCTTGTTTCACTTTACACGAACAGGCTAAATGCCCAAGAAAGATCTCTGTAGCTAGTTTTACCTTTCCTACACGAGAAAGAATTGTAGCTTATCTTAGAATAAGTTTGATTCCAGAGAACGAAGCTGTTACTCTTAACTCTTCACTGAGACTGGAACTCAGTGCTGGTGTATGAAGGTAAGCTCATCCTAGTAAAACTCTACAGAATAACTCATCTTTCAAAGTGACAACTTCAAAAAGACCACCACTAAAAAAAAAAAAAAAAAAAAAANAAAAAAAAAAAAAAAAAAAGAAACAAACCACAGAACACCAAAACAAAAGAAACCAAATTAAAAAAAAAAAAGAACAAAAACCCACACTGAAATATGCAGCCTCCACATATGAGATACCTTTCAGATTCAGAACATACTGTATAATGGTTTTATTTTACCTTAAGAAATTCAGAAAATAAAATTTTATATTATTTGTACCAAACAGTGACAACTCACTTCAAAACAATAACACATACTTCTGGTATATAAGAACTTGTTTAATATTTGAATTACCTTTCTACAGGTGTTTCAACCTTTTGAGGGCTTTTTTGGAAAAAAAAAAAAGAAAATGGAGAGTGAAGGACACAAAGGCAAGAACAGAAGGCTTGTGAACCATGGGCATTATCTCCTAACAGTTGCATGAAACAATAACACTAAGATCAACACCCTTGTTATTTCTCTGCTTCTCTTGAAGTCCTGTTCCTGTTATCAGAAGACTAGATAAAAAAAAAAACCAAACAAAACCAAACAAAAATCCATGAAAACATAGTTGTTAACAAATAAAAAAGTCTGGAAGTATCAATGAAAAATAAATTAAGGAGTCCAAGAACTAGAAAGTTAATAAAGTGAGCCCACAATCTAATATCTTTTCAAAATTTCAACTTAGTCCCCAACCTCTTGAATTTCATAGTTGACATAATTTTGAAAGTCTGGCTTTTAAGATTAAATTAAGGCTATGATGTTCACCCTGACTTTGAGAAAGAGATACAGATATTGTACAGGAGATAGCTGACTTGAGAAACGCATGTGCTTACCTTCCAAACTGAAGTCAGAACTATATTAGTTTTGCCAAGGTGATAAAAAACACAGACTTTACTTCTAAACATAGAGTAATCCTACTATCAATATAAAACGTCATTACTTTTAAGCTGTGGAATTATAACATGTGACAGCAGCACAATACATTGAAGTAATTGCACTGTATTGACATATTGATAAATTACCTCTTAAAAATGTACACAAAAGAAAAGGTCACTCCAAAAATCAGAAGTACATGAAATATAACCAACCCATCTCATCTAATCTCCCTTTCCCAATACTACATTCAGCTCTACAGCATAGCTCTACACAATTTCTCACATCTTTTCATCCTAATAAAGAGTTCCTCATTAAAGCCACTAATGAAATGTTTGTAATTTAGTCTTGCACAAGTCTTTGTGCATTTTAAAAATCACAAACCACTAACAGAAACTTTTCAAAGTAGTTCGAACTAAAACTCATCATGAGGAAAAGAAAACATTTCTTCAAGGTCAAAATAAAATATAAGTTCGAGAACATAAAATGTAAGTGTCATAACTTCCTGATGAAATTTTTTTCAAAGCACCCAAACTGAAATATCACAGAAGAAAAAGAATAACAACTCAGAGATCACACTAATCTAAGACAGACCTTCTTCCTGAAAGAATTATTCTTAAAGGAAACAATGCATCTAATGTTTAAGAATAGTGTCTTCTGTCTTCCTACATTAGTAATTCAGCCCCATGCTATGATAAAAGTAATACTGAAAAATTTATTTCAAGTAATTTTTCAGATACACAGGAAGAGTTTCCTATATTTCCTTGCATATTTTCATTTCCCTTTTTTAATTTACTCATCAGTCTTTGATCTAAGAATCCTGTATCCCCCATAAATTTATATTTAAAGTAGCTTTTCAGACAAGACTGTGCCTATCAGATGCTTAGGTATGCAATGATTTTTGAACAGTTAAGGGACACGCTGAAAGTCAAGTAAACTGCAAAGAATGGCACAGAAACTGATCATTAAAGTCTCTGACTTTCTTTTCCAGAGGTTCCAATAGGCTTACAAGAGAACTAGGGAGTTTAGGAATTAATTTGAAACACTTCTGATCCTTCTTTGCAAAAAGACAGGTAGTAGAATTTCATGTATGGGGTATGTTTTCCATCATCACTTAATGGAGTGGATAGATGTTTCAGAAAACACTAAGTACTAATTGAAGTACCCTTTGAATATTGGCAAGTATAAAGTTAGACAAATTCCTCTTCTCCTCCCACTAGGATCAACTGATCATATAAATGTGTGCTCCAATTTATGCTCCAGTCAGATGCTTAGGCTTCCATCAGCCACAATACAGAAGCACTGATGCCAAGTTCAACAAAGATCTAGCAAATGCTGTTCTTTCAGAAATTATGTCAAATTCTGTCCTGGGTAACATTCTGTTGCCTTATAAGGTGAGCTTCATCTTCATCAACAAGATGAATTGCCTATTATCTTTACAGCCTTAGTTAACCACAAAATATCCAGAGCTCTTTTCCAAATGAAGACAGCAATCCTTCTCGAGATACGTGCTTTAAGTTCACAAGACTACTATGTGAATAATGCCCCAGTCATCATTGCTGCAACCTTTCAGAAAAAAAAAATGCTTTTCATTCAGAGAAATTGTAAGAATAAACTAAAAAGTATTTACAATGAGAATTTAGTATTTATAAATCGACAGGATGTACAAAATTATTACACACATCTTGAGCCAAATGCTAACAGTGAACCTCATCCCTGTAGGACAGTGTTGTAGCATGTCAGTTAAAAGCCTTTTTTCATTGTGTCAGTAGAAGCAGCACACTCAATGTTTGAGCAAGGCTGGAATGGACTGCTGTGTTTTGCACAGTGGCTTTGTAGTCAAATCAACTGCGCTGGCAACCATTTTTCAGCAGTATCTATGGCACAGACAGAAGGTTAAAATACAGTTGTGTGAGTTGTCAAGAAACCATTAATTCATATCCTACGGACACAAATTCCCAATGAGGAATTCACTACGTTCAGATGATCTTTCTGTGGTTTGAAACAGTTTTCTACTTAATCAGCATCTGACAATAGACATCTAATCTACTAATCAGAAAAGGATTATACTGTGAGACCTTAAGCACTAACGAAAGCTTTTGATGTGCTTCACACATTTAAACAGATGTAACTGACATTGATAGGCATATGGAAAGACTTGATGCTTAAATGCGCTCCTCCTTTTAGGTAGTTAGTGAAAAGAAATCTCAATCCACTGAACAACTAAGGTATATTTGGGGCAAAAAAAATAAAAGAGTCCCAAAAAGAGAACTGTGCATTCTGATATACTGAGTTGCACATTGTGTGCCAGTAACAGAATTTAAAGAGAAGAAAAAAAATAAATGTAAAGAGTAAGAAATAATATTTTTTAAGTCCTTAAACAGAGAGAGTATAAACCCAAAATCTTCATTTAGTCATTTATCTTCAAAACCATACTTCATCTCTACTTACAACATGACTTAATGTTAAAATCAGTTTGAGAATATAGTTTCTGAAAGTATGAATTGCAGCAAGTTTAAATTCCCAGATATACTTTTCAGATAGTGGTTCTCATATGTCATGTGATAAGTGAAACGGAAAAATCTTGGTTAGAGAAACACTACTCTTTGTCTAAGGCCATTCAGAAGAACAAAACAAGAAACCGTACAAGAAAAGTGTGTCTTGTTCCTAGCCTCAGCTTAAAAGAATTACCAATATACAGGAACTGTTGTTTCCTAGACAAATTGACACCATGGTCATTTGTCAGACTTACCTTCCTGTATCACTGTTGAGTCACAGTACTTTCCTGAGAAAGGAATTGATATTTTGCTATGATATATTTCAGACAGCTTGCTATTAGATGCTTACTGTACATATTAGACCACTTTATTGCAATTGCACAAATAAATTTGGGCAAATTAATACCAACTAATAAGAATAAAGGACAGAACAGAAACTTCAGATTTATGCCTGAACTGAAGTATAACTTGAACAATCCAGATAGATAGCACTATGCTAAATTTAAGAAGTTTTTTCAACTTTTGACTCATCTATGCCACCTCACTCATTTTTTTTCTCTTCATAATTTTTAAAAGCCCTAACTTTCAACTCTTCTGTAAAGCAAGTGGCATGGAAACATTTTTGCAGTAAGAAAAAAAAAAATATAAAGGATGACAAATGATTGCAAGACTTATAGAGATGGAATAGGACGGTAAGGTCAAAGCTATTTCAGCCAAAATGTGACTTAATTTTGGCTATCTTTCAGTTCAACAGTAGTGGTACACTAGATCCAAATCAACAGCATGGAATCATAGAATGTTAGGGGTTGGAAGGGACCTTTAGTGATCATCTAGTCAAACAAAATGTCAGCTTTTTCTTCTGGAAAGGTCAGAAAATAAACATTAAAACTGATTGATGACTATCTGAGTTTATTGTAGAAATGTAAAAACTTTCAGTCATATTATTGAAGTAACCTGCTGTTCACTTATTACTTAAAATCTGGAAAAAAAGCCTAGCATAAAACTATACTTCTGTAACTACCTTGTTTTATAGTTCCAGAAATTTCACCCTACTTATTTGCTATATTTGGAAATTTCTTAAAAACCACATCTGGATCCTCAATAAGATTTAACATTTCACTTATACTTTTCTTTCCAAACTTGATACACAGCTTCAAGAAGTTCACTAATGCAAGAAGACATACCTTACAACTTGTTGAGCTACTAAACATTCTGTATTTTCTCATTCGATTCCACAAAATTAAAAAGCAAGGTGGTATACTTATTGAATTTTTATGGAGATTGATTTATGCAGAGACTTCAAAGACTTCTTTTTCCTCCCTTGTAGAGATATAATTACAAGAAATAAACTTTTCCTTTGCTGAGAAAGCCATATTTTCTACATAGGAACTTTTGCTGCTTTTCTGGGCAAAAATAACAATGTTCTAAAACTTTAAATATTTATCCTCAAAGTATAATTAATTGAGTTAAACAGTAAAGAATACTGTCACATCATTTTGATAATAACATATCAGAAAGATGAATTACAGGATTACCTGTGGTATTCCTACAGTTAAATTTGTGAGATAATGGACTAAGTAAGTGGACTATGATAGGCATGGAAAGATGTCCAGACTAGTAGAATCAAAGGGTTGTTCCCAAGCAGTTTGAAGTCCAACTGCCAATCAAGTACCAATGGCATCCCTTGAGGATCAAGGCTGAGACTGTTCAACAGCTTTGTTAACAACCTGGAAAGCAGGACAGAGTGCACTCTCAATTTTATGGCAGTGGCCAATACACTGGAGGGTAGAACTGCTATTCAGAGGAAAGCTGACAGACTGGAGAAATCAGCTGAGAAGAACCTCATGAAATTGGAAAAAAAAAGGTAAATGCAGAAGCATGGTGTAACCCAACACAGTATCACAGGCTAGGCAGTGACTAGCTAAAGAACAGCTTAAAAGAGGCTTGACAGTCCTGGCAGATAAGTTGAACGTGAGACATCAGTGCCTCCACAGCGAAGAATAAAAACACATCCTAGACTGTATTAGTGTGGCTACCAAGCAGAAGGAAGTCACTACTCTTCCTGACTGCAGACATGTCTCATGGGTGCAAACATGTGACCCGTTTCAGAGCTCCCAGTTTAAGACAGACACTGACAGTTTTCAGTAGGGGCCACAAAGGTAATCAGGGGGCTGGAACATATGACTAAATAGAGAAGAAGAAAAAAAAATCATAACCAGACATGATGCTGAGTTGAACTTGCATCTTTCCACTAAGATGGTTCCTACTAGAAAAGCTACATGTGAAGGAGTCACTCAAGGAAAATACCTTGCTATCATAATTATTTACATTAGTACCAAAACTGAATTTATGACACCACTCCTTCACAAGCAAAAAACACGGTGATTTTATATGTATAAACCATATACATACATATTTCTTGTTTGTGTACCATGAGCAACTGTCAGGGAGCAGAAGAAACTGGACTCAAAAGAACATTGTTAAAATGTTAGGCTATCAAAAGGAAAAATAAGTAAACACTTTAACTGTGTATGTAGGTGTCCAATTACAGCTGTAGAATCACAAAAATGGAGTGGTAAAGCTATTAAGTACTAACGCGCTATTATACTTTGCACAAACACTACAGCAGCTCAATTAACTCACTTTAATTACTGCAAACTAGTACAAAATGTATCAATTTACCACATATTAACTCGATATTTTAAAGTGCAGCTAAATATTGACATACAAAGACCCACAGGAGATGAACATTCTACATTGAACAATTAGCAAACACTAAATGCACTAACATCTCCAAACTCACAAAACTGCATTAGGAAAAGCTGATGACATAAAACTAAATAAGCTGACTTCTTAAAAGGGGCACATTCTCTAAAAAAAAAAAAATACAGAAGACTAATTTGGGTATAATTTTAAAGCATAAATTGCCAAATTTGGAAACTTCTAGTTGTCATTTTAATTTGCTAAGATTGATGAACAGCTGTTATCGATTCTGTGGAGTAGAAATCCTTTGAAGCAGTTGTACAGAAACAATCAATATATTTTGACAGATATTCCCATAGTATTACTGTCCAGTGAAGCCTACTGCTCCTCATTCCTCCTCCAAGCTGTTTAGGACAGCTATATTTTTAGTCCAGTATACGTCACCCTCCCCCCAGTGAATCTTCCAATGAACATCTAAGCATTGATTTAATGTTATTTCACAATTTTCATTATGCAAATAGAATTTACTCTTTTTTATAGAAGAGAATAAAAATATTGGTGTGTAAATTTGCATCCCAACTGCAACTTGCCTGTATTTCTTAAAAATAAATAAATAAACAATCAACAGCAAACTCAAATACTCTGTGAAATTTTGGGCTTTGATTAAAAATTGTAAAATGCTTAGTGAAGCTGTCATTGATGTGGATTAAGTCACACATAGTAAGAACTTCATGCTACCTACAAAATTTCTGATATTCTGTTCACCAGTGGAAACCTAAGACAAACTTAAGTCACTGATCCACCTGAAAGAAAAAATTGTTACAAAATTTGACATTTTCTACAACAAATATTCCATTTGAAGCTCATATCAGGGTGACTGTCACTAGACAAGTCCCTTAGACATGTCCAGAAAAGTGCAAGAAAAATCTGGAATGCAAAGTCAGTATTATACCCACAGAAGCACCCAACAACCCCTGTGGCTCTCTGCCACTTGTTAAAAACCATGAATTTCCTCAGAATTGCACAAAGCTTCAAGTCAGTAGTTGGGCTGGCTGCAGAATGAGCTGATTTGTTCTGATTTAAAACACTTCTTGTAAGGTCAAAACTACATATAATCTGTTTATTAGCACAACAAAACTCAAAGAATTCCAAGGAAAGAACAGCTATATAAGGCTTAATGGCACCCATTCACTCAGTACTATTAAATCCTTATAAATAACAATAAGCATGAAGGAAATGTGGCTTAGGGGGGGCTCATCTGTCCTGTATATATTCCAATTAGTGGTCTCAGAAACAAAGCTCTTGGCTCTACCAGTTCTTTGACAGGGCAACCGTGGACTCCTCTAGCATTACACCTGTGAGGCCAGAGAGCCTCATCACACACAGCTTGCCACAGCTTTTAGCATCTCCCACAGTGACATGACTATGATCACCACTGTTTTGCCTTAGGAGTAAAACAACAACAAACCAACAAACTTCCTACAGAAAAAAAAACCAAACAATGAAAACCCACAAAACCACAAATAACCCACCATCAACACAAACAAACAAAAAATAACAAATCAAAAACAATAACCAAACACACTACCTGTTCCCATTGTCAGTGCTACAGCTGTTGATCCCATATACTGCCTGGTAACTCTAACACAAAATGGCCTTTGGTGCCACAGCATCTAGATGCCTATCAAGTCTTGAAATCATTATGGATTATGAACTGAACAATTATAATTATTTTGATATAAGAAGTTACAGATGATGCTGATAAAAAAAACAAAGTGAAAAGAATAAGTAGTAAGACATCTAATTCTAAACCACTTTATTGTATTTGACTCCGTCAGTTTACTAAACTAAATTTTCTCCAAGGAAATCCTGCTCAATACAGAACTATGCACGTCGAAGGTGACAATCACTTGACATTTACCTAGAATTATTCTGAGTAGCGTCACTAAAAATATTTGTGATTTAAAGCATAACTTTGTTTGTCTCTTGAAGCACTGCAGCTTCAGGAGACACAAGAAAGGACTGGAGAGTTAAGCAGTTCTGTGTGTGCAAAGCCTAAGATAACTATTACACTCAGATCAGGATGTTTAAAGTTAAACAGTATAGCTTTTCAGGGAGTTAGTAAACAGTCATCTTGATAATAATTCAAAAGACATCATATCTCTAAATGTGGAAACAAAAATAAAGAGTATGCACATCATACCAAGGGAAAAAAAAAATCTCATTTCTAGATACAGGCTGCTTTACAGGTTACAGCCTGTAGAAATAATTGATAAAACGTTTCACTATGGGCTGAATTTTACATGTTCATTAATAAGATTATATTCTGGCTGAACTACTTCCTACATCTGCTCCCACTTTTCTGAACATTTGTGCGTAAAATTCTGCTGTCTGAACTGGAATGATGATGGAAACTTTTTTTTTTTTCCTTCCTTATTTCTATACTATCACTAACCTATTCCTCACTTGGTGATAAAGTAGGCAACTCAGAAATTTTGTTATGCAAATTCTAGAATGTCACACCACTGATATGTAAAAATTGAATTCTCACTATTAAATATTTATTATCTAAGAACTATTCTTCAATATTATTCTACAAATATTTTTTCAAAATAAATACATTTCAAGTAACTGTAATATGTCATTAAACATTTTCAAGAAAAAATTACCTTCACTGAATACATTATCTACTGTGTAGCTTTTATTCAGAATGACTCAGTAAGTTCCACCAGTTAACTTTTTTCCCCTTCTATAGTCAAAAGGTGATTATGTCTTGCCAATGGGAATTATTCTATCAGTAGTATTTCCAGAATGCCTCCAGAATGTGTGCTGGTTTTTAGTTTATCTTCTCTGCAATCACTGCTACTTTCAGCATTAGACTTATTGACTCACGTGAACTACCTGCTTCTAGTCATCTCTTAACTGCTGTTCAGAGATTTATTTTGATTCTCTCAAATCGTCCTCATAGAGGTCAAAAGAAACAGCAAAGGTCTGACATGCAGCACTTTGTAGCGAATTACCTTGCTGAAGGCAAACAATGTAGTCTTGTCAGTCTTGTTATTCCCTTGAAGCGTGTCCACCAACTTTTTATTTTTTAATTACTTGCTGATTGGCAGAGTCATAAAGTGCTCAAGTAATTATACAGTTTCACAGCTTATTTTTTTTGTACAATGTTAATCCTTGAAGTCATACCAGCCACATGTTATTAAAAATTCTGCAAAGATATTGCCTAGGAATTATGACAACCATGGGTATTTAGAAAATGTTAGCAATCATCCAAGTGGTTTTGCATGAATCACGCAATAACAATACATTAAGAGAAAATTAACAAGAAGTCTACACCAAGAATACGTATCTCACAAATCAACTAAACAAAAAGGTACTTTTGAAAAGAAGATGCCAGGAAAAACAAAGATCTCTCACAGACATTGTAAAATTTCAGTACAACCCCATTTGGGAGTATATAACAGCAGTACAGCATTTCATTTCAGAACTCAAACATGTTAGTTCAAAAGATATATACCAATTTAGTTATTCCTATAGCACATTACACTTGAACCTTCAAGATCTTGATGGCATGAAAAAAATAGAGAAAATAAGAAGAGAGGTAGTTACTATAGGCAGTCTTTTGCCACCACCACTGCTGCCTTCTTTGAACATACAAAGCTAGCGGGGTGGCTTACACTCATTCATGGATTTAATAGCTGGGTGTAGAGAGCGAAAGACAACACATTTCAGCAGGAGATGTTAGGATGCTAACTGAGGGAACAAAACAAAACTAGTCTGACAAACAGCTACAGAGTTACATATAGACTAAATGATTCATTTCACTGTCTACTTAAAATCACATGTTAATTGCCACACAGTAAAAAGAAATGACATTACTTCAAAATACTATTGCTGCTCCATCAGTATCCTTTCTTTAAAAGACTTCCTTAGAAACCAACAATATTCTACTCACATTTTTTAAAGATATTTCATTTTCTCAGAATAAAATTTTATTAGATGCTCTAGTAGCAATGAATTTGCACTATGTGGTTCCCATTTTAACTTCTACATGCTGCTATAGATACAGAGAAATGTCACGAATTTACAATAAAATGTTGTCTTGGGTATTCTTGATAGCATACAGCACTAACAGCTTCAGAAGACCCTCAGAGATATCGGTGTTTCATAAATTTAGCAGCTCAGTTTTCACGCCAGGCTGCATTTTTTTCATGTTACCTAAAAAGCTACACCTGCACAAGATGATCAGTTTCTAGTTTCCACTGAGCTACCAGATGAAAATACTTGTTCCACAGCAAGTAGTAATGACACATTGTCCTTACTGCAGTCTCTTTTGGAGAAGTAGAATGACAACTGGAATATCTTAAACTTGTGAAAATCTTTTGCAGCAAGTGTTGCTAGCTGTGGAAGGACAAAAGGACAGAAACCTGTATTCATAATCAACCTTTGAGGTGGAAGGCAGAATGAAAGCAAAGTTTAAACATGAAATAAGCTTAGTTCTTGATTTCAGGCATTTGAAATAAATACCAGTTTGAAAACCTGGTTATCAACCATTTCTTCTTACAGAACTAATTAAAAGCCAATCAGCAAAAAACAAAGGCAGGATTGCTTATCTGCAGTCAGATATACCAAAAGCACTTCTTTCTATTCACTCACAATAAAAACGTATTGCCATTTTTAAACATCAGATGATGTATCCTGATGTAACCAAACCACAATATATTGACTGATTGATAAAGAGGCGTTTAAACTGAAAGGACTCAGGGAGTGGAGTGTTAATTAGGAAAGTATGTGCCATCCTATCCAACAGAGAAACAAGTCAGAGCTGGAAATGCAAACCGCTATGGGCACAGGGCCAGGACCTCATTGCAATTACAGAGACATGATGGGACAGCTCCCATGACAGAAGCACAGTCATGCATGACTATGTGTTATTTAGGAAGGACAGGCAAATGTGGGAATGACTCTCTCCATCTGACAGAGCAGTTCAAGTGCCTTGAGCTCTGCCTGGGTAGAAATGAGGGTGGGTTGAATTAAGGTGCAGGGCAGAGCAGGGTAGGGTGCGTGGTACTGTTGTGGGAGTTTGCTACAGGCCACTTGGTCGGGAAGAGGAAGTAGGTGAAGCCTTCAACAAACAGCCGACAGTTGTCTCACAATCACAATTCCTGGTCCTCATGGGAGACTTCTATCACCCTTGGATTTGCTGGCAAAGGCATGTGCATTCTAGGGCATTCTTCAACAATGTTGATGACAACTCCCTCTCACAAATGGTTAAGGAGCCAACAAGGAGGGGTGCGCTGCTGGACCTTGTGCTGACAAATAAAGAAGGCCTGGTTGGGGATGGGAAGGTTGGAGGCAGCTTTGGCTGCAGTTACCATAAGATGGTGGTGTTCAAAATCTTGTGTGGAAGACACAGGACACTAAGCCAAGCTGTCAGCCTAGACTTCAAGTGAATTAAATTTGGCCTCTTCAAAAATCTTCTTGGAGGAATCTCATGGGACAGGATTCTAGCTGGTAGGGAAGCACCTTGGGAGGAACAACCTCATGAACCAGTACAGGCTGGTGATGACCTGCTGGAGAGCAGCTCTGCAGAGAGAGACCTGGGACTGCTGGTTGATAATAAACTAACCGTGAGCCAGCAATGTGCCCTTGTGGCCAAGAAGGCCAATGGCATTCTGGGATGCATCAAGAAGAGCGTGACCACCATGTCAAGGGAGGTTCTGCTCCTCCTTTTCTCTGCCCTGGTGAGGCCTCATCTGGAGTCCTGTGTCCAGTTCTGGGCTCCCCAGCTCAAAAGGGACAGAGAGTGTCCGAGAGAGTGCAGCACAGGGCCACTAAGGTGATCAGAGGACTAGAGCATCTTTCTTATGAGGAAAGTCTCCAGGCTGACTAGTCCTAGACCCTACAGAAGATTGAGAAGGGAGCTTGTTAATACTTACAAGTATTTAAAAGGTATATGTTGAAAGAATGGGACAACAATTTTTTCTGTAGTGTTCAATGATAGGACTAATGAACAAAAGCTGGAACACAAAAAGTTCCACTTAAACTTGGGAAAAAGAAAAAAAAGAGAGAAAATGCAATTAAAAAGAGAAAAAAGATAAAAGGATCTTTAGAGGTCCCTTCCAACCCCTACGATTCTGTAACATTGCAGTCCTCAAGATTTCAAACTGGCTGCAATCAGTAGCAAGTGTAATTCATTATTCCTCACTTGAAGACAAATTCCTGAATTTAAGTCAACAGTTATTCATCTTGTGTATTTACTTCAAGTAATTCAAAGTACTTTTTAATTTCTTGATATTCTCTGGCTCCTTTCCATGGAAATCAATTAGATACACTATAGATCCATTTTTGAAAATAAGCAAGAGCTCAGTTATAATTGGCCTTCTCTCTTATGGCTTGTATTGCTATTGAGGTCATCCATGCAATTGATAGCTCTTAAATTGCTGCTACGTAAGGTTTACAAAGTACAAATAACACTGCTTCATTTTCCTGAAAAGCCTGTCAGCTTCAGGAATGCATTAAAGATAAAAAAAATACTGACCCATCTCTCACATAGGAGAAAGTATAAATTAGCTATTCATATGAACTATACTGATTAATTCTCCAAGGTACATAAAACAGGGTAAAAAATCCACCTGTTTCAAGAAAGCTTTATAATCCCACAAATCTGACTCACTAGAGGGCATGATTTAGCCAGAAATGTGCTCTTATCAGCAAAGCAAGGGATGGGGGATGGAGGAACACAAAAAGCTTCCCTTATAATGCAACAAAACTGGCTAGCAAAACGTTCAAATTGATTTTTATGAATATTATACTTTTCATCATGCCTAAAACAAGATTACCAAAATGCTTTCTAGAGAGATAGATCTCTCTCTTCAATACCCTGAATTGGAAGAAGTTATATAAGGAAAGACACTTGCTAAACTATAGTTTAACGAAGGTGTAGCAAAAGATATACCCTTAAACCCACGGTACATTAAGTGTTCCAGGGAATTATTTTCAGGAGGAAAATAATTTTCTTGGGAAAGCCATGATAAATTATTTTGGGTTTGCATTGCACTTGCAAGCTGCAGTGGCTAGTGTTCATAATGAGATTTTACAACCAGCAGCCTGAAAGGTAGTACTCATTTTTCAGTCAAAAGCATCCCCAAAAGTGTCTAAAATTAGAAAGAAATTTTGATATATGGGGGTTTTTTTGTCTTCCTCCTGCATGAACCTCTACACAGAGTAAGGAATAACCACCACAGCTCAGAAGAATACTTTCCCTGAAACCAAATACCACATCGGTGTCGCATAAAAGCCTGACAGTACTACCTGCAATTCCCTCATCTTATTTAGCTCTATTTAAGTTGATTTGTAATACAGAGCAAGATACACCACCCAGGGTTTTGATGGCTCATCACTTAAAAATATTACAATTTACTACAGGATATGTAGTAATATTAGCAATAGCTCTTCTGAGATATGGCTGCAAATTCTGTGATGGGCAGATCAACAAGAGAGACTGAATTGCTCCACAGGATTTAGCTTATCTTCATTCTACTGCAGCTGACAGTTCAGTACAAACTGGCATCATTATTTTAAAAGCATTTTTGGTTTTCAGTAGACAGATATTAACAATAGTGAAGAAAAATAATACAGTTGGATTGAATGATATTCAGAAATGCTCAGTGTTAAGGATGTTACTGGCAAGTAGATTATATTTTCTTTATAAAGTAGTTTAACCTCTGACTTAACAGCTTTAAGGCAATTGTGCTACCTAATCAGCCACTGTATCTCTTGGTCTCCATCCTGCAGTTGCTGAAATCATTAGTCAAGGAATTGGGTAAGAAAGCCATAGAAACTCATGCTAGAAACAGGGAATAGAAGTCCTTAATGGTAATAATTCATACCAAAAAAATGACAATTTATGGCTTTGTACAGCATGCAATATAATTTATGGGATGTTACACATTGATGTGTAGGCCTAATGAGTGCTATAGAAAGCCATAAATCATCAGCATCTCCAACTTCCCATTCAGACCCCATTTGTTACACTATTCCAATAGTGTATCACCATGATAACCACACCCTTGTCTTGCTTCATTAAAAGACAGATAAAATATATAAAACAGATATAAAAGCAGTCTGACACAGTAGTGAAACCAAAACGATACTCTAACACAACAACACAAAGGAAAGATGAGACTTTGCTGAAAAACATGCTGATCTTACTTTATTAACAACCAGGGAAATACACAAAGAAACATTTTACCATATTCATCCTCTGAAATGCAACATCTCATTTAAAGAGGTAATATAAACCAGAAAAGAAGACAGGAAGCATGTCTCCAGAACAACACAGTCTCCATTGGTGACTATTCCCATAATGAGTCTAGTATTATGGGTTTGTATAACAGTAGTAGTCAAAATTGGAAACCAGAGCTGATGAATACAAGTACTTCAGCAGCCAGCTTTAAATAAGTACATGTTACTCTAAAGAAGTCTTGCCATTGAGAAGAGAAACAAAAAGAGAACATTCGGATGGGGGAAAAAAAAAAAAAAAAGATGTTTTCTGATAAAAAATAGAAAGAAAAAAATCAGGACAAGCATAGTAAGTCTGAATATGGTTTTCAGGTTTGCTTGTTTGTTTTTCTCCCTTTGGGCATTAGTTTCTAAGACTCTGCTACGTGTTAGTATACCTCATACCAAAATCAAGTGAAATTTCACTAGTTTCAGATGGGAAGATCTCACAAGAGATGTTGCAAGAGATGCCTGGCATTTTATTAAGAAATGTTCTTTAAAATAAAGGAAAATACCAGGGACAGGACAGAACTTGTCCACATGAATGCAAAAGACATACACTCAGAACTGTTAACAACCTCCAAAGGGTGGCAGAAAGTCCAACTTTTTGTTCATGACTAGTTTAATCATATGCATTTTCTAGCAGAACAGACTGGAACTTTAACTCCTACCTATACAAGCCATAGGCACATCTATACCAGTTTAGAACACCAGGAGAATCTTCATGCTCTAGAAGAAGCAGTCACATTTGGAGACAGTAACCTAGTTACAGAGCTAGTAAATTTAAGCACTGCAGGATTATTTTATCAATGAAGTAATTCAAGTGTTTCCATTGCTTTCTGATGATCGAACAAAACAGTTCTCTTCAAATTAGTGAAATGCAACAATTCAAAATATATGCTGTCATAGATGTAATGCGTATGCACTGAAAATCCAGGTATTGTGCTTTGCAGTTTTTTAAACAAAGCCTTCTCATTGTGCAGCAGAGACTTTGTAATTCTAACCTAAAGTCAATAAGTCTACAGGTTTGCTGCAGAAATTGTCTCCAGGTTCCCTTCAAACCTATGCTGAAACACACTTCTGAGCCATTCAACATTCTCAGCTACAAAACTCAAAAGAATTTCAAGACTGATGAAGTTTATAACCAGAGAATATCAATTGATTCAACTAGGTCTGAAGCCGAAATGAATCCTAGCTCTGCTATGATTACAGTGGGATCAGCAAGCTGTTCAACGCAAGAAACATGATGCTAATTCATGCTTCAGATTTTTACTGCTTCCTTGGTTTTACCAAAGCTGAAAATTTCAAGGGAAACAAATTCATTCAGAAAGTCTGATCATATCTTCGCATAATCATTTTGGGCCTCAAGCAATAAGTTCTGAAGTTTAACTTTTGTTAACAGTTTGTCATCTATAAAGCCAGCATTGTAGATTGATTTCTTATTCAGGTATACCAAAGACATTTATAAGTGGGTTTTTTGGTTGGTTGTTTTTTGGGTTTTTTTTTTTTTTACACTGCCCATGTCTTTGGCAAAAGTAACAGCAGCCAGGTAACACCTCTTAAATATTTTGTTTGAAAGTGTTTCTTGAAAATTGTTACTGAAGTCCTTGAATGGCAATGAAACACATTGATACAACACTTCAGCTCTCCCATACAACATATGGCTGAGACTATTTCCATAGACTGGCAACACTAAAGCACTTAAATAACAAGAAGAAACCTGTAGCTGATTGTCGGGAAGTAGAGTGTCAATGCCTGAGCTAAGATGACAAAGACTGGGACATACACAAGCTTTTGTACTGAAGTTTTGATGGTGTGGTGGTTTAGCCCTAGCTGAACAATAACCAAACCACCCACTTACTGCTCACCTCCTCAGCAGCATGGGGAGGAGAATCAAGAGAGAGTTCTAGAACTTTCTGGGTTGAGATAAGGACAATTTAAGCGAACACCACAAAGAGCAGGCAGTTACAACGATAGCCAAAGGACAAAGGAAAACGAGCAATGCCCAGTACAACTGCTTACCACTCGCAGCCCGACAGACAGCACACCCGCAACTCCCGCACTGGCCCCAGCGCCGCCGCGCCCCGGCCGCTGCCCTTTTATCCTGAGCCTGACCTCACATGGGATTGAACAGCCTGGCCGCGCCCCCTGGCGGCGGCTGTGGAGAGTGAACTCCATCCCGGCCAAACCCAGGACACTTGGCTTTTTTGGTTTTTGATAGTTCTTATNTCACCTCCTCAGCAGCATGGGGAGGAGAATCAAGAGAGAGTTCTAGAACTTTCTGGGTTGAGATAAGGACAATTTAAGCGAACACCACAAAGAGCAGGCAGTTACAACGATAGCCAAAGGACAAAGGAAAACGAGCAATGCCCAGTACAACTGCTTACCACTCACAGCCCGACAGACAGCACTCCCGCACTGGCCCCAGCGCCGCCGCGCCCCGGCCGCTGCCCTTTTATCCTGAGCCTGACCTCACATGGGATTGAACAGCCTGGCCGCGCCCCCTGGCGGCGGCTGTGGAGAGTGAACTCCATCCCGGCCAAACCCAGGACACTTGGCTTTTTTGGTTTTTGATAGTTCTTATGGATCAAAAATACAAAAATGCATTTATCCATAAATAATCTGAAGTACAATAGAAACTGTTGAGGCTATGATAACCATAAAACAAATAAACATGTTTAATGTTTTGGTCTTAAATATTTAATTAAGCATAACAACAGCTCCATAAAAGCAGAAGTGCTATTCAACAGCATTCATTTTTTTTTGTTGCAGTCTTCAGAAACAAGCGTTTCCAAGAGTCTCTACTGAAGTCACTCACTTAGTTTCCCATGTATGCAAATGACAATGTTTCCTCTTATCAACTTGAAAAAAAATGATGTATAGGTTTTTAAAAGACTGTATGAGACTTTAATGACTTAAGTGTCTTACTCTGTTGTGCAGACATGGCAATGCCAATTTTCTAGAGAGCATATTAGGAGAGACACTGTAAAACTGGAGAAGAAAAAAAAAAACAGAGAAGTTACAGATCCTTTTACAGCTATTTTTAAACATGTGCAACAGATACATAGAACTATGATTACAAACGCAAACACATGAAATTCCATCTGAAAAGGAAAAAGGTCTTTTATTGCAACAGTCCTTGAACACTGTAACAGCTCATAGAGGTTATGGAGTCTCCATCATGGGAGATACTCAAAGCACTAGACATAGTCCAGGGAAACCTGTTCTAGCTGACGCTAGTATGGTTGAGGTTGCACTACACCATGCCCAGATTATTTGATTGTTAATTATTATCAAACGCCAATAAACACTTGGTAAGTTTCACAGCAATTGAAAAACCTTCCTTTGAAGCACAGACAGGAAAACAAAAACCATTATCCATAAAACGGACTGCATATCCTGAACACCTTTTAATCTGGATCACTCTGTATCACAAAATAATAGGTTATTTTTCAATCTTTTCTTACTGCCGTAACAGAAAGATGTGATTCTTGGAGACAGATGGAAAAATACACTGATAGAACCAGATGAATTTTAATTTATCCAAACTAGAGTCCCTTTGCTAAGAACTCTTTGGGATACACCTAGACTAAAAGACCAAGCAATTCAACAGTTTCCAGATATTTATTTTGTTGAGGAATTGTTAGGGTACCCCTTGAGGCAAATTAAACTCGTGCTTGAACATTAAAAAAGAAAAGAAAAAAAAAAAGGACCAATGCGTTGAGTCGAGTCCTGCATCCATAAGCAGTGCTATAAGGAGTCTGCAAGTATGTGCCACAGCAGATTCCTTATATACACACCGTGCCAACACTACTTCTGTGAGCATCAGCATAGGGCACCCCAGCTTGGTATTGGGTGCACTTCATAGTCCAGCTCTGCTGCTCAAAGGTGGCCCTTGAGCCCTGTAATTCCAGGAAGACAACACTGTGGCTGTTTCATACTTCATCATCAGAGGAAACTTTACTCAGTCACAAGGAGTTGCCCTATCTCTTGCATTCCTGCTTCCAAACAGTTTAATCCCTTCTGCAGCTGGTCCTTCTCACCTCCATGCCAGATCATTACTTGGACATGAACTACCACTGCTGAGCAGTTACAAACTGAATTTCCCCTTCAATTTGTACCAGGACCCGTGAAACTACAGTGCATTTAAAACTAACTGTAGCCACTGCACAGTTTTTCCTGAGATAAAAGTACTTGTCCTGAAATTCACCTGTCAACGTTCTCTCTAAAAAAACAAAAACAAAACCAAAAAAACAGTAATTTTCTCACATAATTATCTACAGAGTAAGACCTAATAAAATACTAATTGAATATACTAAAAAAATCTGGAAATATTAATTGCCAGTTTGCAGAAAAAATGTGAAAAGTGTTTAGAGCTACAAGCAAACCACAATCTTTTATCTACAACACATTCTTTGTAGAGAACCTCTCAGAAATCTTGCATTTCTCCAAAGCAGATGACTGAAGCCCTCAAGCACTTCAGCCTGTTCAGCAATAACAAAGATTTGATCTTTTACTGTCACTTTAAAAAACAGTTACTGCTCAAAAAAAGTTCCATTCCATGTACAGCCATAGATATTATTGATCCCACACTCTGAAAATGCCTTTCGACTTCTCTTAGCACAGCTGCAACAACTACAATACAACACTAAGAGGCAGAAACAACATGTGCTAAGTTGCAATCCTTACCAATATTTCCAATACTTTCATTATTTCATTTTGTTAAGTTTTTTATGAAAGGTTCAGCCTCTGTCATTCTAAAGTATGACAGAGCAGTTGCTGCTTCTGCCTTACTACTTCAAGACTGTTAGTTGGGACAAAAAAAGCAAAACCAGGAACAACCTGTCCAAGAAATTAAAAATAAATACTAACTGTATAAGACAATCCCTGTCTGAAACAATGACAACATCATTTGTTGATCCTATGGAGAGCATAAGTATTCCTGAATTTGCCATTCCCTTTTTCACCACACTGAAAATGCCCAATTTATGAATATACACTTCACTGGTTTTTGCAAGGAGAAGTGCAATTGCATTATGGAACATTAAAAGATTATAGAGCTATAATTTTAGGCTTAAGGCACTATTTTCACAACCACCTACAAGGTTCAAGACTACAGTATTACATATACAACCACTTCTGCTGATTTTGCTACATCAGTACAAAGATCAGGTAGTCTTCCATGCTGTTAAGGTGACTGCAAAATAAACAAACCCCATCAAATTTCAAGAGGAACCTTCTTGCCAATTCCAATGTAATTTTGCACACAAACTGTGTTCAAACTGGAAGGCCAAACTAGGAATTTAAAAACATATCCTCAGGTAACTTTTACTACTTCAAAATTATCACTTCCTTTGTGGAAAGTATCTGTGCACAAGCACATGTAGATACTCCAAACAGCTAAGCATATAAAAGGATTTACAAATCAAATGAATATTTCTCATATTTAAGCCTGTTGCTACATTTACATATTCAGTTTAGAGATTTACAGTCAGCAATGCAGCAGCTGCAACATTAGACTAAATAATTCAGTTAGAATAGTTGATGGTTTAGCACTATTTGATAAGTTTAATTGATTTATAATGCAGATAAGCACCAATAAACCAAATTAACAGAATCTGTGGAAATTAACATGTCTTTCTTCCAAGAGCAATACATTTCTGCATATAGTAATCTTTAATCATATGATCTTTAGAATTTTTTTAAATACTTTCAAATGAGTGCAAAAGAAATGGTTATGCAAATTTATGTATAGGAGATTAAAGTCTTCAAAGAAGTATTTTCTTTCAGAAAAACAAAAAAAACCCTAATCATATAGGGGTAGCTCTCACTTGTGAGAAAGCAGGTGCTGCAGTCCTAGATGAAAGGCAGCTTGTACCTCTCAGTCAAAGTAATTCAGATCTTTGCAAGTTCACTGTGGAGATGCTCATTACAGGAGATAGAGAAGCCTACAATTTTAAATCATGGTAAGAAAAGGTACTGTTAAATGGAAACAATAAGTAAATAGTTTTGGGGTTTTCCTTTGTTTTTAGGTAAACGGAAGGGGCTAAGTACTTATTTCATATTTGTACATGTGTAGGAAGTCTGTGACAACAGTGAGATACATGCTGAAGCAGTAAGCCTTCCTTACTAAATCATTATTAAGAAATATGGAAGTACAGATTGCAATATTTAGCTCTTCGGTGTAGTGGTACAACGTTTGTTGCAAGGCATTATGATTTGGAATCTGCTTGTGTCCTTAGGCATCACATTCAAGCCAGCTGTTGCAATCAAAATTAACACTGCAAAGTAAGAGTGTTAGGGAAACTCATCTCTGTATCATAATCACTGTAACTTCCTAGCTACAATTGATTTATATCATACTCAATTTAGAGGCTGAGATGACATAGTAATACAAGTCCAGTTAAAACTGTTGCTAGATGGGAAGTCTCCTTAATTTGCCTGCCCAAATCTGCCAAACTTAAAACGTATTTAATGATACAACCAGCACTTCTATTTGTTTCACTTAGGAAATATTCCCAACAATAAGAAAAATTCTCTGATAGATTTAAGATTCTACTTCCTCAAAGGTTCACGGAGGAGAAGCAACTGACCCTTCCTTATTTAGCCACTTTGATTAATTGCCATGGTAAAACTTCCAGAGTTAGATTCACATTCATAGCAGCATCAACAGTTTTAATAGATGACTGAAACAGGAATCACGTGATGGTGGCCATTTAAATTGCACCTCCATATTCTGAATCATCTTCCAGCATTTATCAGTGGTTTTAGTCCATATTGTCTTATTTTATCTAGGAACAGGACCTGGCAAAGAAAAAATTCTGATATTTATAATCTATGTTACAGGTGAAGTAGAAGTGACAGTGTGTCAAAATGCAAGCGGTAACCATAGAACCCTGTATAACTGAGTCTACAGTATCCTCTTCACCTCAGTTCTTCAATTATTTTACTAAGCTTGTCAAAATCCTTTAAAGCTAAGCCAGAAATGATTTATTAAAATTAAAAAAAAACAACAAAACAAGTAAACTCTGACACTAAATACCAGAAAAAAAAAATCCCAACTAACTTACTGTAAAATTTATGGTTCATATCAATGACCTCTGCACCATGGATGCTGCAAATAAGGACAACTTTTCTTTTGTAAACATTCTTACACTGAAACAGAGCTCACCTTAACTATAAAGATATGCTAGTTTTTAATAACTTATTACTCTTAACCTTGTCATTTTTATTTCATTAAATAAGCCTTTACTGAAAGTCAGGAAAAGCTGGAACTCATTAAACTCTGCAATATTGTGAACAGACCTGTAGGTAAAATATAATGAAGTATGTTTCTGCCAGTTTACTGACTGAACTTGTTAGTTCTGCACTATCTGTGCCTTTAATAACTATTTCTGTATCTGAATACAAGGTAAAGACAGGTGGAGTTTGTTTGTATCCAATGCAGATATATATACCCATGGACCAAACTGCATGGAAGATCCTCTCCAAGGGAGATAATTCTTCAGTCCTGTAGATGTTATAGTCTCAGTGTTATAGTTTAGTGTTATTTATATAGTTGCAATGAAAAACACTCCTGGTCTTCAAGTTCAAATCGGTTTTATCTAGAGTTAGCTTTCTAGACATGCAGTGCCTATGCAACTATTTTAGGTATAAAGCATAACATAATTGTGCACAGTAGCTTTAGCTTTCCAACCTAGTCACCCATTATAGCATTTATTTCTGTTTACTAGATCATTGCAGGTAAGGAAGTTTAAGTCACTGAAAGCCAGGAATGGTGGTTGGAGGGTGGCAAAGAGCACACATCAGTGGCATTCTTTGTATCATGACAGAGGATTCCAGTTATCTTTACAGAGACTAAGATGAGAGCTGTGTTATTAATTTATAAGACCAACAAAATGCACTGCTTATCAATTGATATTAAAGCTGCTGGTAAAAGATTATTAATTCTGGTGGTTACACCTCTCAGATTCTACAAAAGAATCTGACCTTAACAAAGCTTGAAGCAACTCTTGAAGCCTCTCCATGGACACTTAAAATAGTGGCAATTTTACTTGCTCAACCCAATAACTGAAACCAAGTTAAGACAAGAGAGCAGAGATTTTCATAGAAAGTCTCTGGAGGCCTCAACGAAGACATAGTTTGTACCTGACATAATATTGTACAAAATGAATATGGAGGAATTGGGGTTATGATTAAATCTGGGAGAAACTGTTCCACATTAAGTTGCATATACAGTGAAATCCATTAAAACTGCTGTTAAAAGTCCTTTTACCTTATCAGGTAGTTCAGCCAAGAAGATTAGCAATAATTATTATAACATAATTTGGCTATTACTAAGCAGAAGACTAGATATTAGCTTTATCCTCAACTGCTTTCATGTAAACTAGCTTTGGTGCTAGTTTTTGAACAGTTGTTTTATCTTGTACTCTTCTTAGCCTGTGGCCAGAAAAAGTTGTCGATCCTGCTTGGCACAGTACCTACTCTTATTTGGGCTTCAGAGAAAACAATAACAGAGCAGTGAATTGTTCTGAAATAATTAATTTTGTTACAAAGAAAGTTGAATGTTTCACATCACTTTCAGAGATTACACTGCTTTCATTATCTTGCTCTACAGCCCGCTGTGTAATATAATACCCTTATAATACACCTTAAACTTAACGGGAATGAAATAAACATCAAGTTCAGAAAAGTGCAAACCAGGTTCTTAAAAATTAGTACAAGTAAAGGAAACACCAAAGGTCAATGAGATCTGCAACTCACAAAAGGAAAAACCAGATTAACTACATGTATTAGCTGCTATTTTTGTTAGCAAAACATTCACAACTTCTCAAAAGAAAGAATTATTCTTTTTGATCTCAGTCAGAAAAGAAGCTGCTTGTCAAATTTAGGAATTCTTTTTTTGTTGTTTTTTTTTACCTTTGTGAATTTTTACATACCACTGCATTACATCGTCCTCTTTATTACTCTTATGCTCAGCTCAAAGTCAATGGTTTATCTCTCACTGGTTGGAATGTTACGTTTCAAATTGGCATGTGAATTAAGATACAGTACCTCTCCAGAGTGAAACAAGATATGTAGCTAAAAGCACCCTCTAACAGATGGAGAAGAGCTTTATTGATGCAGTGCTGTATCTTCACAAGGGAGCCCACAGGTATCATCACTTTTGAGCTTAGTCATTTTGAGAGTGAACCCTGCTGATAAACACTGAGCAGATATAATTATGAGCACTAGTAATACTCCATAGAAGCAATAGGGACTTGACTTAATGGTGCTTAGAGAGTCAGATGAGTGTGCTCTTGATGCCTTGGGTACCAAGAAAAGAATAATCAGCATTTAACTGAGCTCATAAAATTCACTCTTAGCTAGGATTTTTCTGTTCTAGGGAAAAGAAGATGGAATACAGACAGATTTTATGACATTAATTAATATTCTTTTTTGATTCCTCATATGCAATATAATACATGTATCTTTATACACTATGACACAATTTTTAAAAATAACTACAAAATTTTAGTTCATCTTACAGTAAGAAGATACAGCATTAATACTGAAAAGACTGTTCAGCATTAATGAAATGACCTCTATTATGTGCATATGTACACAAATTTAATTCACCTTGATAGAAGCAAGAATTCACTGCCTTCAAAATATAACTCTAAATACAAAGAATCGGTATGTATAGTGACAAAAACGTTCTATTTTGAGGATTCTTGCTGTAAAGTCATTTTTAAAGAAAGAATTAGCCTCTTTAAAACCAGAGGCAAGAATATTATCACTGTAACACATAGGTCCTACAAAAGGGATCTTCCTGTAGTCACATTTACTTGGGAGTAAAACCCCACAGTCTCAATGAACCTACAGAAATATGTAATTAAAGCCTCATACTTTTAAATGTGTTAATATAATCCTGAATAACTGAAGGAAAAAATATGTTAAGGGGGAAGAGGTATTTGTTGCTTTTCCATAAAAAAGGTTGAGCACTTTAAACGCTGTTCTTTTATGCCATGCATCACATCTCTACTCTCAGGCATCATTTAGTCTATTTGCAAGACAATAAAATTATACAGGACGTTACAGCTTCCACTGCAGATGAGAAGGCAAGGAATATATTCAGTAGTATCACTCTTAGACATGACGTTCCTAATGTCATTAAATCCTTTTGAAATGAAACACATTTATAAAGGTAAGGGTTTGTCTACAATTGGGATGATAATTTACATGGTAACATTTAATTTGAAAATCCTCGTATAAGTGAAAAACTACAGAGTGAAATAAGACTTCAGTAAAGTGCTTCCCTGCTGAATGCTCTCAGTGCATACAGTTTGCATACTGGTGACCAGAAAACTCAGGAAATTCAGCTTTGACATTGTTTGACCTGAACTAGTTCAGTTTGCAAATATTTGTTTACAAATGTTTAAAAAACTTGTAACTTGGCAGGAAGCCACGTGAAATCAAGCACAGTGGTTTATATTTAGAAAGAGTCTGTGTGATCTTTTCTAAACTTACAGTTGGAGTTAATTTAAATACTAGCTTAGGTAAGGAGGTACAGACACGTTCTGTCATACTTTACTTGGATGACTCACTAAGACAGAGGAGAAAAGAAACCTAATAGAGAATTCAGGAACCTACTGTCTGTGTAACAGTAACTGTGTTAGATAAGGTTATTCCTTGTTTATTCAGTTCCTTTAAGCCTATTATTCACACCATGAAATACTGCGTTACTGAACAACTGCTAGCAAGTGTAGCTGAAGGGTAATCATCCTCTGGAAGATACTTTATTTGAACTCACATTTGACACAGTACATCACACCCTTGTAGTACTGACATCCTGTTAAAGGTTAGACGCTATTCCAACTCGTTGCCTATGGAGTTACTGTACTCATGTTGTTAATTTCCATGTCTCCAAGTTACATAAGTTCTGCTTTATAGATTCTTGTTTAAGTGATGATGTGGCAAGATAATAGTTTTCATAAATGGCAGGCCTATTTTTAAAGCAGAAGTATTTACTGAGGAAGCTTTTCTTGCAAACTTAACTGTCAATAAAATGATAATAATATGTTTCCTGAATAATATATGAACAGCAGATTAATACTAAGTCATATTAGAACTTGTGGTTTACAGGACTCACTGATTTTAAATCTCATCTACGTGACTGAGATAAACATATTAGCTGCATTTACATCAACAAGAGTCTGCTGATGGGTTTTATAATAAGTCTTGGGAAGGCAAGTAGTGGACAGTAGACTCCAGCATTTGAAACAATTTAACGTAGGAAATGTGTCAGTTCAATTACTTTGGAAAAAGAGAATTTTAATTTAAAGGCACTGGTCAGTTGAGAATCTCTTTTCTCATTTATTATGAGATGCACAGAGGGTTTTTTTAACATTGACTAATGTATTGATTAATTTCTACAATACATGTTTCAGACCTAAAAAATTGCCTTAGCCTAAGGCTTCCAGAAACGATAGCAGATTTTTTTTTTATGATCAGTGCTGTTATACCTCAACTGCAATAAAAAAGTTTCAGATCACTGCAGCACTTTCAGATTTTTCCTTTCAAAAGCAAATTTTCTAGTTAAAAAACAGTAGTAAGATTAACAAGAACAACAACAAAATGTTTGTGAAGGAAGGTATAGTATTACAAAGATTAAAAAGAAAAAAGATAACCTGGAGAACTAACATAAAGTCTGGAAGCAACCAAAACTAAGCAGTAGCCAACCCAGGGTTAGATTAAAAGCTCAACATATGTATTTAAAATTGCAAAGATTTTGCATGACATTGGGATGATTCAGAGACCCATTTGCAGCCTGACATGCATTTACAGATTCTTAAGTTCTCTTTAAATTTGGTTCTAAGACTGGCAGACTGTAAAAACAAAATGAAACACATACGAGGATTTCTTGACAGATTGAAGTTTATGTACTTGTCTGAATCAAGTTTACAAGTCTCAGTTTCTGTGATTTGGTGGTTGGCAACTTGATAATCAGCATATGACTTTCCTTCCTATTTCAGGATACTACTGATTATTACTAAAAGCTGGCGCTAACTTCAGGGGAGCATGTGCAAAGACAATTTTTTTCCCATTTATTAATAAAAAGAGCTGTTGATTTGTCTTTTCAGAATCCAATTATGAAACTGTACATGGTTACCCTGACTAAATTGGTATAAAGCGTCTAGTTTACTCCCTCACCATCCTTACAGTATCAAGCTGCCTTTTATCAGTGCTCTTGAATTACAAAGAATTTAGAAATCATTCTTGAGGTAGTGGTATGTCCTCAGAAAACAAGTATATCCTTAGGAAAGCTAGCCATGTGGCAGCCTGTGATTGTTACTTATGTTCCAATGATGAAAGTGCAAACAAGAGTGAGAGCCAAACAAACAAAAACAACAACAAAAGAAGAGGGGGATGTAAGTTTTTACATAAAGATTAATGTGTTAATTTGGGATATAAAAGCACGTTTGTGCCTACTTTAAATTTTCTTCAAAGCACTGCATCCTTCTTTACTCTGCATGGAGTTTCAAATTTCTCTGTCTAGTAGTAAGTGGGATCTGCTAACATTTAAAGAAAGGCCATTAATCTGCTTTGCTACTGCTGGTTAGTAAAGGAATCAAAACTCAAAGTTCAAATACTTAGCACTCAACTTCAAAATGTGAGCTACATTCTGAACAATAAATTCTATTCAATAACTGCTGCAGTTTTAATGTTGTGTTCCTAGACACATATTTCTGTGTTTGACATAATTTTGACTTTTTCTTTTGTTAAAGGTACAATACAAGCACATTTTCTTCTAGATTAACTTTTGAATAATTTCTGGATGGCAACTACTCAAATGCAGTTGGCAGCCTCTTTAGCATCTATTGCAGCTAGATGTGCCTTATAAACATGTAAGTAGTAGCTATTAAAACTGGTTTGGAATTTTGTGTGTACACATATGCCATTTGATGTTACAAGCTAAACAAAAATACTTCACAAATAATATTTGAAAAACTAGCCAATTTCTTTCCTGCAACCTTAAATAATGAGATGTGTTAATACTGAGTGCAGTTCTCAACCACTTTGCAGCTAGGGGCAGAAACGCGCATTTTCCTCATGCAAGCATGAGGAAATGGCCTGAAGTTGCACCAGGGGAGGTTTAGATTAAAGCTGAGAAAGAACTTTTTCCATGAGAGTCCCCATCCCTGGAGATATTGCAAAGCCGTGGAGCTGAGGTGCTGAGGGCCATGGGTTAGCGGTGGGCTTGACATTGTAAGGAGAGAGGCTGGACTTAATTATCTTAAAGGTCTTTTCCAACCAAAATAATTTGATGTTTCTTTGATAAGTGGTAATTTTTTCATCAATAGAACAAAAAGCTTATACTGAATGAGCTACAAGTCCTTCAAGGGCTACAATTCCTTGAACGATTACACATTGAGCCAAATGCTAGCAAATGTGTCAGAGACAGTGGTGTAAAGAAGAACACATCACCTTCCTAAACAACTGGAAACAAGCATTGTCCAGCCGTTCTATCCACCTGGTAAAACTAGTTGACCAAAGTACAACCAGTCTCATAATTTCTCTCATAATTTTATACAATCCATACTCACTACTGAGGTCAGGAGAAGTCCTGATCAGTTATAGCTTAAGGGATACTGACTGTAGCAGAGTTACACAGAGCATCATGAACAAATTAGAGCAAAAGTAAAAAATCATGCTTTCGAAGAAATAATACAATCTCTGGTACCAGTAGGAACACTCTACAGAAATAATCTGAAGTGACTGACATAATCTGAAGATAAATTTCTAAAGTAGAGTTTACAGGTTTGGGTTTTTTTACACAATCATCATATAAAGCTATATAATTATATAGCTGGGAATAATTATGCCATGAAAATTTAGCATGCAAGTTTTAAGGCTGAAACATAAAGGGCATCAAAGCATTCTAAAGAAGAACTGGGGCTACAAATTACATCCAGTGAAAGAGCAGCAAGCTGGTTATGCATGAGCTGAGGTTAATGTCAGCCTGTAAAGAGGATTTGACGTAAAAGCCAGAATAACTTTAAAGTGTATTTTAGCTTGTCTGGGTTTGACTAATACAGTAGGACTACCAAAAACCAATAGAAACTTTATCTAGCTTATTGGGGGACTGGACTAGATGATCTCTGGAGGTCTCTTCCAACCCCTACCATTCTGTGATAACATCTTAAAGGATCTGTCTTGGATAGTAAACCTTGTGTTTACAGCAAAGATTTGATGAAGCTTTCATTTCAAATTGAGGCTGAAACATGATCATTTTCAACCAAGGTGTCTGGGAAATACCTCACAAGTCTGAGCTATAATGATATTTTTGCCTCAGGCAAATGACCTAGACGATTACTGAAAAGGGGTACTTGCAAAAGCAAGCTGAATTGAAGAAGTATAGATGACTGGAGAGTAGAACTTGAGGTATTTTCATGTCTTACAAAGCCTTACCAGATTCATGTAAAGCATTCGTTTTGGTGAAGTGCTTGTCAGAAGACAGATAAGGGTCAAAATGTCAGAAATCAAATGGCAAGCACAGGTGATT
>WBNH01010443.1:0-123260 GCA_013401255.1 Urocolius indicus | reverse complement strand
AGTTATAGCTTAAGGGATACTGACTGTAGCAGAGTTACACAGAGCATCATGAACAAATTAGAGCAAAAGTAAAAAATCATGCTTTCGAAGAAATAATACAATCTCTGGTACCAGTAGGAACACTCTACAGAAATAATCTGAAGTGACTGACATAATCTGAAGATAAATTTCTAAAGTAGAGTTTACAGGTTTGGGTTTTTTTACACAATCATCATATAAAGCTATATAATTATATAGCTGGGAATAATTATGCCATGAAAATTTAGCATGCAAGTTTTAAGACTTAAACATAAAGGGCATCAAAGCATTCTAAAGAAGAACTGGGGCTACAAATTACATCCAGTGAAAGAGCTGCAAGCTGGTTATGCCTGAGCTGAGGTTAATGTCAGCCTGTAAAGAGGGTCTGAGGTAAAAGCCAGAACAACTTTAAAGTGTATTTTAGCTTGTCTGGTTTTGACTAATACAGTAGGACTACCAAAAACCAATAGAAACTTTATCTAGCTTATTGGGGGACTGGACTAGATGATCTCTGGAGGTCTCTTCCAACCCCTACCATTCTGTGATAACATCTTAAAGGATCTGTCTTGGATAGTAAACCTTGTGTTTACAGCAAAGATTTGATGAAGCTTTCATTTCAAATTGAGGCTGAAACATGATCATTTTCAACCAAGGTGTCTGGGAAATACCTCACAAGTCTGAGCTATAATGATATTTTTGCCTCAGGCAAATGACCTAGACGATTACTGAAAAGGGGTACTTGCAAAAGCAAGCTGAATTGAAGAAGTATAGATGACTGGAGAGTAGAACTTGAGGTATTTTCATGTCTTACAAAGCCTTACCAGATTCATGTAAAGCATTCGTTTTGGTGAAGTGCTTGTCAGAAGACAGATAAGGGTCAAAATGTCAGAAATCAAATGGCAAGCACAGGTGATTCAGAATCAGGTGTGTATAAGTCATGTGATACTACATTATGTAGAAATTAATTGTGAAAATGCATTCTTCCCCTCTGCTTCCCTATACTGTTTGTACACCATTGCAGCTGAAAAATTCGAGAGTCATGAAAAAAAATATCCATTCCAATATAAATTAAAAAGAAATAAAAAATAAAAAAGACATTTCTGTCAAATCCCATACGGTACAAAATATGCCTTATACAATTTAAAGCTCAAAAAAGCAGGAGTAGACTACCATTCATAACAAGAAAGCAATTTCTTGTAGTTCAAACTATATTTTGGGCATTTGAATTGGCATTTAAGTAGAGAGGCTGAGCACTAGCTGGGGATCCTCTGAGTGTGATATTGTAAAGATATTAAAATGTTTATGCCACTAATGTATAAGATTGTTACATAACTAACAAGATTGCAACTCATAATATCCAGCAACACCATTTAATTAGGTGTGAGTATATTCTGCTTACTGTCTTGCTTTTTAAATAAATCCTATTTTAGTCACCTTGAATAAAGACAGACTAACCCAAATGTATAGTTTCACAAAAACATGGTGATTTCTTAATCGTAAGAGCACAGTGGAAGTTTTTCTGCACAGTTCATTGTCACTCAGCACTTGCAGTATCCTTTCTCTTCCAAGCTGCAGTCCTTGACAGAAATAACATTTTTTAGTCTACTGTCTGAAATATCATTGTGATGGTGGGAAAGAGAACTCTGTGCTGAAGTGGAAGCAGTTCTTTAATACCAGTGATGGAAAGCAGTGCACACATATTTTTATATATACAACTCATTTTACTTAAATAAATTGGGAAGGGAAGAAAAATATTTTTACAGCTGCTTTTCAGTATGTTGTTGAATCCTTTTTCTCTGAGTTGATCTAAATACAAAATCCAAGGCTGATTCTCCTTAAAATTCAATAGTTACTGTGCATATAGATTTGGAAGTTGGAGTGTTGAAACAGGATTTGGAAGTTTGGGGTGTAGGAACAATTACGGTTTAGTTTTATCTGCTCTATTATTGATGAAAGGCTTACAGAAATATGAATTTATTCTACATTTGTCATCTCAGTGCATGTGACTGCAACTTTATTGCTGTCATCTGAAAAGTTATGTAGTGTTTCAACTTCAGTAGAAAGTGACAATTTATAAAATACACACTGTATATAATACTAACCACAACTTTCTGAGAATATAGTGCAAAAAATACTGTTTCAACAATTGCATAGAAAAATAGGTTATTAGAAAGTTTATACTAAAAATGTTTTATTGGAATTAATAAGTAAAATAACACACATATAAGATGCTTATTAGAAACTTTTCCCTAAAGAAGGGGAAGGTAACTTATATGTATGGCATTTAGTTAATTTTACTATTAGACATAAGTTCTTTAACATAAGTAATTTCAGACGCTACATTGTCTTATGAAAGCCAAAGGGCTCTTTTAAACTACTTTGCAGTCTCTGAACATTATGACTTTCAGTACAAGGGAGTTAAAGAAGGTATACTTCATACTGCAGTTGAAAAGAATTCAATTTTGTACTAGTCAAAGGATGGGGAAAACCTAGATTATTCTATATTTTTCTAAGATGAATGTGTTCAGGACAGCTGACAGGTATTCAGGATAAGGATGAGTCTAACAGTAAGTATTCTACCTTTTGAAATGATTCTGTTAAGCAGTCACAGAAGTGCTTTACAGAGCAGATGAAGTGAGAACAAATGGTGGTGCAGATTTAAGCTCAGTGGCTATAGAAAAAATAATGTCTTAAGTAAAGTTGTCTGACAAAGCTGACAAGAAAAGCCTCTAGGTGCTGATGGAACTAAAGAGTAATGAAAATAAAAATTAGAAATAAAGATTTTCCTGCTCACTTAAATAGTGCAGGAACGAGAAAGGCAGGTTAATGAAAATAAAGCATATTATGAGGGTCCTATTTCATGTGTTTGTTAGATAGAGGTGTAGAAACTTACTATATTGAAACTATTTTTAAAAAATGAAACACATACTATGGTATTATGTACTATTACATATGTAATATTTCTTTTTCACATTGTACTTTATCACTGGCTCTTTCGGTTACTTCCAGCAACTAAAGAAAATGCTGCTAGTCCTGAACTATAATTACAGTTTTCATACAGACACTGTAGACATACATTTATAACTCAAGAAGATGTATTTGGAGCTTAGAGCGTGTCCTTCCTCAATTATATTGTATCTCTCTCTATATCTGCTTACGCTCATCATGTGTGATTTCAAGGCCAGATTAAAAGGTCAGTTAGAGTTTTTCTTTACAGCAGAACTAGGTGTGAATCCTGTCATCCAAATAACTATACTGCTATTAATGGAAACTTTGCTTACTGTACTTCCTGGTAGGACTGTTTGTAGTTGACGTAAGGTCCATTTAGTACATTGTTATGTCTTGCTTGCTTTGTCAAAAGTGCTTGAGATCAGATAAAAGAATATGTCCAAACTCAGCAGTGGTAAACTTCTGCCTAAACCCTGCAGACATTTTAAGCTTTGAAGCAAAATGACTTCCATCTTTTACTAATCTAGTTCTATGATCCTTTCCAAGATGTGCTTGATCACATAATATTTGTCATGTCTAAAATGTTTTACTGGAAGGCTTCTACACCTTGTATTTCTTTCTTGTCAAAAGGAAAAACACAAGTTATAAAATGTTCCAGATAATAAAAATTGAAAGTAAACACTTCAAGGTAAGACAGTGAAGCCATCAAATGGGTTTCACTAGCATTTAAACCTTGTGGGAAGTTTTAAAATATGGAATTCAATTTTTAATCCTATCCACATTTAGAATAGCCATAGAACACTGGACCATCTAATACCTAGGGCAAATCATGATGAAATAAATGTACAGAAATCAACAGAACACTCTTACTTTCCAGGTAGGATTTTCTGTGCTGTGCAAATTGGCATTAGCCGAACATCTGTTAAATGGCAAAGTGAAAATTATTTTGTTCCAAGGACATTTGCAGCTCATACAATTAATTTTAAAAAATAAGTAAAAGGCACCATTTTCAGAGGAAAATATTTCAAGTATCTATTGACTTCGATTTCATCTTTACATAGAGCTCCTTCAATACAGTTTCTTGACTTTAAAAACCAAAATCTTTTAATATCAAGATAACTGGTGACATTTCTCTCTTACCAGTTGCTGTTCTTCCCAGTCATAATGGTTGTCATGTGCAATCTGATGATTTGCAATTTTTTCTTGTGGTGATCTTTCGCTTTTATACCTAATCATCCATTTGTCAAGACACTTTCAAAAGTCAAGTAGATGCAATCCCTGTCTGCAAGCTCATTCTTTTAAGATGATTTATTAGACAAAAACCCCTCAACCCTAGCTCAACTCTTTCAGCATGAGTAAATATAAATAAATCCATGTTTTTTATTCATTTTTTCATGCAGCTGGCATATAGGTCATATGTATGTGCATGTGTAGAGAAGCTTTATAGAGTTTCCTACAAAAGCTATTTAAAAGAGTAAGATTAGTAAGATATCACAGAGGACCATCTGAAAGAAGATCTCATTTGCTGATTGATCATCACATTCATTTTTTTTTTTTAATTTTTAATAGTATTGCTTAAAAAACCTTTATTTGAACTTAATTTCAGATTCCTTTGGAAATGATATCTCATTGCTCTTTGCATTAAATGGTATTTTGAAAGTTCTGAAGTGGTCAGGAGTTACTTCAGGATATAGTGTGCAATGAGGACAATCATGGAATAATAAAGACTGGAAGAATCCTCTGAAAATTATCTAGTAAAACCCTCTGCTCAAAGCAGGTTGCTGTGGGCTGTTGCCAGTCAAGTTTCAAGTATCTCCAAAGATTGTAGCTTGTGTATCTTTCTTTTCTCATCTTGTGTGTGGGCTGTGAAATCACAATTACAATACAACCAAAAATCTGTGTTATTTTTTTCTTTTTTTTTGGTGTGTCTGTGACTGGACAAGGAAGATGGGATAAAGCCTTATGTGCCCATGAATGCTATATGTTGTTTATTTTAGTTGCAGTGAGTAAAATGAATGTTGGTGGCTTTCCTAGATTCTATAAAGAGTGGCAGCTTTGAGTTCAGTATCAGTAAAAAAAAAATGTGATTTCAGTTTCAGGGAAAAAAGCTCATTTGGGATGCAAATAGAGTTTCTGCTTCAGCATTATAAATGATCCTATTTACACAGAGAAATGCAACTGCTTTTTGGTTCTTAGTGTTATTTAGATTGAAAGGTATTTCTAAAGTATCATTTGTTCTACTGTTTGGACCACATCAGCTTTGATATAATTACTGCTAACTTTCTTTTAATAGGTGGCTTACTAGAAATAGGAATGTTCTTAAAAAAACTAACTGTACGGTTTTCTGTGGGAGCTTGGTCTATTCCTTCCTGTTCTCAAAGTTTCTCGGACTTTAAGGTATATAATGACAGTATGTTCAAAGAAATCTAAATTCTTAAGATCCATGTAAGTCTTAGGTGGATTCAGTGATGTCCTCTGTGAGTGCTGAATTGGAACATGTATTTTCTTTTTATACATTTTTGAGGACTAAAACATGCGTTTGCTTTGTGAGAGGATATGCTACTAAACTTCTTCAATATAAGCAGCAGCTCATCACTTTTTAAGATAGACGTGTTGCTCCTTAGTGATAGAATAGGCTATTGAAAAATTACTTTCAGCTTGACTGTGATTGTTGTTGCTGAAATATTTTAACAGGTTTTTAATTTTATTCCCTTTCATTTCTAGATCAACAGTGCTTTTTGCCCATGTACCAAGGAATCTGGAGCTTTCATTTGTCATTTCAAGGCTATTTTGATACGATAATGGGGATAGTGTTAGAAATTTTGCCATTTAGCAATGAAATATTCTGGGATGTTGCTCCAGTTTTGGTGGAAACTGGATAAAAGCATGCAGTAAATGAGTAGTATAAGGGGGTTTTGGCAGAGAAACCTTTGCAAGGGAAAAAAAAAGATCCTAGATGCTGTGGGAACATAAAGAATTTATGTCCTACGTGTTGAGAATTTGAAGAGAAAGGTCAAAAACCTAGAATAAAGATCTTTTGCCATTTAACTTTTGTGAGGTTCCATTGCTATAAGCAGACTGATTTGCCTTTATGATACAATTAGTAGGTGTATGACATAAGAGCTGCTCTGGTTATCTTGACAAGCTATGCAAAACTTAGTGCTATAAATCTTTTAGTTTCTGTGTCAAATCGTAGCATGATTACAATGGCTTGAGATTTTGAGAAAAGATGAAGTATAGCACATGTCTTTAGGATTAGTCTACTCTTTCTGTCATGGGACTCAGCCTTGGCAGGAAGATGCTATGGGATACATAAATCAGGAAAGAAACCTATGTATGTCTCCTGATTTGGTATGCTAGAACACAGCTGTCTCTGTGGTAATATGTTCTTTAATGCTTCGTTGAACCTATTCTTAGAGAAATGAAAATGCATGTGTTTGACACGCTTGTGCAGTTGGTTGGTTGATCAAAATAGATTTTTCTTAGCATTTTTTTCCCACTCATCTTTTCATGGGCATCATTATCCATTACTTACAATGATTCTGAGAACAATGTCTGAGGCTTCTTTCCTACACTTGTTTGAATATGCATGTATAATCCACACAGATCAGCGTCCTTTTGGACATGTGATAAAAAATTCATGGGACTTCCAATTTTTTAACAGTTGGCTTCTGCTGCTGAATTTCTACCTGGATTAAAATCACCTAAAATCTCTTTTCAGTTCTGTTCAGAAGTCAGGTTATCTATGAAGGGTAGATAAAGTAAAACTGCCAGATCTAGTAGTTCTTGATGAGATGTGTGTGCATTAAAATATGCACTTCTCTGAGGCAACACATAAAACATGCATAATCTATTATAATGAGATTCCAGAAAGTACCATTCACAAGGACAGAAGGGTTTGGAAGTGATATCAAGGGATGTTTTGTGCGGGCCTGGCTTCAAGTGGGAGCCTGACTTCTGACATTAGTGTGAGAGTTATCTGTGTAGTCCAGGACAAAATATACCCATTACTGTTGTCACTCTTGGTATTATAGTGTGGTAACATTGTTTGTGTTTTTTTTTAATTTAAAAAAAAACAACAACATTAAAAAAAACCAACCAAGTTGAGCCCTGTTTCACTAAATATCACAGATACACTGTAAAATCACTTTAGATATAGTCCTGGCATTTTTCTTTCAAATTCAATGTGATAGAAGGTAAGAAAGGGAAGACTATTTTTATTGCCAATATTTTGGAGGAGAGAGGAAGGCTGAAAGAAGTTATAAGAGAATTTGTCTAGCATTAAGCAGATGGTCTGACAGGACAATGAATCATTTTTCAAATCTTTGTTTCCACAGTACAAGAGCAATATAGCTCCACATTTTGCCCTCTGCACTCGTTCTGCAATTTTTGAATAAGATAGAATGTTATAAGAGGAATAATCATTTAGCTCAGAATTGCACTATCTTTTTCAATCATAATTTATTTGTAATTTTTACATGTTGATAAATTGTATCCTGCTGTTGTCTCACAGTTACTAATGTATCACTAGTATTCTGATAATTAATCCACCTTTTCTAATTGTCTTAATCTCTGAGCAATTTATAAATAGTACTGAAGACAAGATGTTATGTGCTGTGAACATAAAATTTTACATGCAAATGAAACAGATACCAGGATATGTCAAACAGTCCAGCAGGAAGAGTTATGCCCTGATCAAACCAGAAATTCACGAATGGAAATGAGAAATTTGCTAAATGGGACACTTACGGTGGTTGATGACAGGTAAATGGAGACATGTGTGAAATACAACTTGTATCTTAAGCAGAAAACTCTCTACCTTTTCAGTTACTGTTTAATGGTTAGATTATACATCTGGGAAATCCAGGAGACTCCAAGTTCATTGCAGCCATCTTGCAAACAGTAGGTTTAAGCAGTTAATACAAAAGCATGTATTGTAATCTCCCACTGACATCAGGAGTAAAAGTCAGGTGGCATTTTGCTTGCTTCATGATTTAGTTCTAGTTGATATTAATTAATATAACCCAGGAACGGAGCGATGTTGTTTTAGTTTTCTTGAGGTTTCCGAATTCTTGGGTAGATAATTTACTTGTCACAAAGAGGGATGAGAGACAGTTGGAAAACAAAAGTGTGACCCCACAGTAATTGTTATTGTGCCTCAGACACAAATCTATATTATTTTTTGATCATACTTTTGGCTTACTTTGACTTCATGCTATTTCTTTTTTTCAGTACTTCAAATTAAATTACATGGTAGTAACTGTCTTAAAGTTTGTCAAACTATACATGGAGCTCACCCTTGCCCCCAGATAACCCTACTGCTAAGGATTTTAAGTAACATTGAGAAATATATTAATAGGTAGTCCTGTTTCAGAGGAGACAAAACAGTGTGTGGAGCTTTATATTCTTTTGAAGTTGATAAACAGTTGCATTCACTAGATGACCATTATGATCCCTAATTTCTTTCAAACTCCAATTACCTCATCACTGCCACTAACACTACAAAAATAACCAAAAAGCTCCAATGGCATAGGCCACCTTTACCACACTGTGGTGGTTTAGCCCTAACTGAACAATAACCAAACCACCCAGTTACTCGTCCCCAACTCAGCAGGATGGAGAGGAGAACCAAGAGAGAGTTATAGAGCTTTCTGGGTTGAGATAAGGACAGTTTAATAGAACACCACAATGAGTAGGCAGTTACAATGATGGCCAAAGTAAAAGGAGCAATGCCCAATGTAACTGCTCACCGCACTCAGTCCCGGCGCTCAGCCCCGATGCTCAGCCCAACGGCAGAACTGCAGTTCTCACACCAGCCACAGCACCACACCAGCCCAGCTGCTGCCCTTATATCCTGAGCATGATGGCACATGGGATTGAATAGCCTGGCCATGCCCCCCAACGGCAGCTGGGAAGAGTTAATTCTATCCTGGCCAAACCCAGGACACACACAGATAGAGAACTCTAGATAATAACTTATTCTTGTTTTCAGATAAAAGATTTACATAATAATAGACAGTTTTACTTAGATTTCAATTGAAGGTCAACATTTTGCATTAAGTGATGTTAGATCAAATCTATAGAGAAAAATTTCCAGTATTTTTTGACTTTCAGGATGCATAGCTGAAATACAAAGATCAGGTACAGCTTGAATGAAGATAAAATACTTAAAAGCATAGTAAATTGTAACAGTATTTTTTCTCTTTATAGTGTAAAGATTAACCTTTTACAATAAGCATAATAAGAGTATCATTAGTTCCCCTGTGAAAAGTCAGTCTAAGATAGAAAAGATATCTTTGAATGAGGAAGCAGATCACTTGCAAATAGAGGTGGAAGCACACTGCTATATCACAGTGCAGCTGACCATTCTGTACCTTTTTCAGTTGAAAAATAAAATCCATATTCTTGTTTACCAGATTTTTTCCTGAACTGTGAAAATGGTTTTAAGTGAGTGTGAAGATGGCAACAGAGAAATGGAATGTTTTAAATGGAGCTTGGAAGCAATTTAAGTTGCAATTTTAATAGAAAAATAATTTCTGAATTCCTACTGAGTGATTATACAAGCATTCCAGACAACTTTTATTTGTTTTTATTTTAGCATTGTATTTCTGAACTTGACTTATGTCTTAAACCGATCGCTGATGCTGGGAAGACCAATTCATAAGAGTAAGTTCTTGTGGCTTGGGAAACTAGTGCAGTTATTTTCATGGGTGATTACTGTGGATTGTTTAACTCCTTTTTGGACTATTGTTCAACTGGTATATATGGGTTTTTTTATTTGGCCTGGATAATTGTGTATTGGAACCAGATGGGCTGACTTCACAGGGGACAGATTGATCACTTTTTCTGTGATATTTTAATATGGTATTTTTTAAAGTCTTCACTAGCAAAAATTCCCACACTTATCCTTTTCTACAGAAAGAAAATGAGTTCAAACTACTCTTTTATCCACAACAGAGTATTTCTTTGGCTTTATAGATTTTCTCTATTATTGGTAGTTCTTTGTAGAAGTCCTTTCAACTTCAAAACTTTGGTCTTACTGTGGAAGTTACAGAGACTATGATTTAATTATAACCTGTGAGACAACATGTATTATTTTGAGAGAAGGCAGCATGTAAAGAAGAAGTAAAGGCAGCAATGATAATTACATGGTAATTTTTAATATAAATTTGGTATGTTCATATGAACTTACATCTTGCCATATGCATCTTGAGATGAATATCAATGCTACTTGAATATAAGCCAGAGCAGATGTGCCTGATCAATTGGAAGGGCACTAGATTTCATTGAAATAACACAGGGGAGAGCTAGGCTGAGCTCTTGTAATAGCTCTCTGTTCCGAGATCATTCAAGCCTTTGTGGTTCCTGTAAGAATGAAATTGTAAGGGTAAGAGACACTATAATTTGGAAAGAGTTGTGAAGGAAGGTGGTGTCCATTCAGGACTGCAGATACACAGGTTGGGTAGCTCTTAAGTGGTTTGCAGATCTTAAACTGGAGGGAAGAAAAATTATGTGTGGGTGAGAGAATTAGTAATTAAGAATACTTCCTGTATGCTTCAGATTGGACATTTTACTGTTTCTTATGCTCTAGTGTCAAAATCTTAGGAGACTGAGCCACTGTGAATGCTATGTTTTTATTTTTCATTCCTGCAGCAAGCAGCAATGAGAATTCTGACAGCTTAATCAGCCAGTATTATGTAAATGTGTGGAAAATTACAGTAGTTGATGTTTGAAGAGGGTTGTCAGCAGTGAAAGTGTTTATAATATTTGATAAAGTTATGGCTTTTTTTGCAAACAAGTAAAAATAAAGCATGTCTCACCACCATTTTCCATACATTTATGTTTGAATTCCAAGTGAAATTCAAATCCAACTAAACCAGTTTTGTCTAACCAGTGCAAGTAGATGGCCAGTGTTTAGTGCTAGTGTAAGATATTTTGGTATTGATTTTGTTCAGTCTTTTCAATTGCTGTTAAACAATGAAGAAAATGAAGGAGAAAATAAGCTAGCAAGAGACAATCATTACTGCCAAACTACTTTCAACACAGTGATTACTTTCTGAGACATGAGGTGCTGTCAGCATTGTTAGCTTGGTGCAGGAAATGGACACAGCGTCTTGTGTTGGCAGTTTGGATTACTGCTGATTTGAGGCACTAATCAGCACCCTAGAAGCAGGCATCATCTGATAGATTAGGCATTAAAAATAGTGGTTCAATTCCAAGCCTGACGAAAGGGCTAGATATTGTACCATTGCTCCTTGGGAAATTTCTTCATGGTATATTGATGTTGGCAGGAGAGTAATGGTATCTTAGGAGATGCTGTGATCTGTGAAGTCAAGTAGAGATGCAGATTTTTTACTGATGTGCTATACTACTTTAGTCTTCAAGTTGATTTCACAGCTTGACCAAGAATATAATAATTCAAGCTTGTGCAGCAGCTTCATCTTGATGAGGGAGTTTATTATGCTGAGGCTCACTTGTACAGGTGTTTCATCTGAAAGAAGCAGAAGCATATGAGAAAGGTCGGTAATGCCTTAGGAGGTGCATTAGGGATAGTGCATTCAGACAGAAGAAACCAGAAAATACAGACTTGCTTATCTGCCTCTAGAGAGGGATGTATAATTGTGATGACTTCCCTGTGTCCCAGCTAAATATCCCTGAAATATCAAAGCAAGTCAGCTTTAACTGAGATTTAGACATAGCCCTTCCAGTCAAAAAAAACTACTGTGGGTTTAAATATTGTGAATGAAAGGTGTTACCATGAGCCATAGCTATTTAAGTCTTATAGAATTCAATGCAAAAACTGGAAAGTAAGAAGCAGTGAGTAGAAAATAGTTGCAGTGTAACTGGGTGTTAAAATCCAAAGACAGACAGAATCTCTTTGTGTGCTGATTATATCAGAATTCTTCCTGATTTCACTGTGAAAAGTAAAAGAATATTAAGGTTTTATATTGAAAGACATTTGTATTGCACTTTCAAATATACGCATGTACACACACACAAAATAGGTTGACAGTATAACAGGGATCCAGTGCTGTGGTTCAGAGCTGGTAAACACCATTTCATTATTTCAACAGTTCTCCACCCTGTTGATTACACTTCTTTTTTAGCAGCTCTGAAAAAATACTAGTTCATGGATTCCTTAACTGAATTTCAGCCTAGAATAATCCTGTGTCATGTAATTCAATGAACTTTGATTTTTTATTAGTCTAAAATTGGAAGCTGAAAAGTAATAACATATGGAGCTGTATGTCACAGTGTCTAAAACCTGTCTTACTTGCAGGTAGATTTTCTTTTTGGTGTTGTCAGGTACCTGTAGTGTTTTGAAACAGAAGAAAATACTTTTTTGGTAATGAGCATAAAAGTAAATATTTACTGTACTGTACTGCTTTGGCTAGACTACGTTAGTACTATACAAATGCTTTAGCTAACTAACAGCTCTCTTTGTTTCACAGTGTTGACAAACATCAACACAAATAGATGCAGACAGTCAATTATTTGAATTATGTTCACAGAGATTCTCAATGCTATTTTATGAAAGAAGTAACTTTAACAGAGGAGAATCATTCCTATTGTAGTCACTGCTAGGCAGAGCTGCTGAGAGGAAGGGGCAATTCAATTCAAGATTTACGGGTGGATTTTTTTTTTTTTGTTTACTTGAGGCTTGTTTGGTGTCTTACATTGCTGTCAAATTTCACATATATTAGAATATTAGATTACTGTAGGGAGAAAAACAAGTGCACTCAATTCAGACCATACGTTTGAATTTAGTCCTGCAAATCTGTACAAAATCTAGAAAATGCTGCTGCTTCTTTTAAGCAAGAAAAAAATTAGGTAGAGTGTTTACTAGATTTTTCTGTGGTTCCTATTTAGATTTTCAATTATGCCGTTTTTCAGAATCAGTACATTGTGTAGCAAACACTGAACAGTGAATGGAAATATATTTTTCTGCTTTCTGGAGTAACCAATGTGTATTCACTACCATGGCATGACTTAGCATTTACTGATCAAATTACCCATCTGTGTTTAGGAGTAAGGGAAATATATACACTTGATAGATTTTGCTTTGCCAAGCTACTTATTGTAATGCATCTTAAATGTTGACAACACATTCCTTTTCCCACAGTCTTGTATTGTTAAAAACTTTAATAAACCATAAAACAATTTTGTGTTTAAAAGCTTTCTGACCTTACAAGTTCAATTGACTGTAAGATAATGGGACTTTTCCACATCACCAAGATATTTAAGTATATTCATAATTAAAGTAGTTGCATGTTTTCCATCTTTTGCGTTGTGTGTCTGGAAGTTAATGTGGCTATATGTGTTTGGGAGAATAAATAAAAAACTTTGAACACAGAGATATCAAATGCTTGGTCTAAATTTTCAAGTATAACATCTGAAGGGCTTAACAAATATAAAAATATATAAATACAAAAAACTTTTCATATTCATGATAAAATATATTCTAAAATAAGTAATTTTCAGATAAATACTGAATCTAGCACTCATAACTGCATTGTAATGCCAACTTCTATAGTATTCATAATCATACCTTGAAAGCCTTGATCTTTTTCCATCAGGATAGTGCATTCTCCTTTTATTTCTTTTTTTGCATGTGTAAATTAATGTTATGTGTTTGGCTTGCTGAATAGAAGGAAAAAAAAAAGATGTGTTTCGTAGGGTGGAAGTCGGAAGAGCCGCAATAATAATTCTAAATAAGAGTTCCCTTTTATCTAGGTGGATTTTTTTAAAATTAAAATTGGAAAATAACTGCTATGTGAATATGCATGTCTCCTGCTACTGCACAGCTGTAATCAAAATTCTATAGGGAAATATTTTTTTCCTGAAGTGTACATGCATAAGGAACTCTGTCAGAGAGATCAATTAAATAATAATTGATGGTAGCATATCTCTAAATAGGAAGTGTCTTTCTATAAATCAAACAAAAAACCCCAACAAACCCTTTCATTTGCATAAAAATATGACCGACAGCTGTAATACATTTTTAAGATAATTATATTGGGGCAAAAAAAAGAATCTTTATAAAATTAAAGGTTTATTGACTTCATTCTTGAGATGAAAAGTATTCTAAAGTGTGTGTTTCTTGTGTGTAGTTTGCATGCACAAAAAATGCTTTCAATCATTAATTATTCCTGGCCTCCATAGTTACATAGTTCTGCTCAAATTGACTGTCACATATTTGACATCCAGGTTATTCTCTTTGAGTGTAACTGTAGAGCTTGTTATGGAAATTTCACAGTAACATTTTAAAATAGCGTTGTTAATGTTATCAAAGCACACACTGAAGAAAAATAAACTAACATACCTTCTTCTGGTGACCAACACCCTGGTTTGAAGATGCTGAAAACTGGTTATCCAGATCATGTCAAAGGACAGTTGTAAAGCTTTAAGGTGTTCTTTAGCTTATTCCAAAATAGAGTCGGTCACTGTCCTGGCTTCTTTCCTGACTTTCTTAGTCTTCATTATAATCATCTACAAAAGAGCAAGCTGAATCAGCATTCTGATTAAGGAGACTGTTCTAATAATAAATGAATTGGCTTTTTTCTATTTGGAAAAATAGCAACCAAAGAAGTCTCAAAGCTTTTGTTTGTAGGAGCCTTATCTTTCCAGGCAAATATCAGATTTCACAGATTTCCTTAATTTGACTGCAAGATGAGGATAACTGAATTCCATGGCAGCTGTGTTATTTAAGGTTATATTAAGGTCCATCCACTGAAAAACTACTGTAATGTGGAGAACAGTGTAGGCTTATGAAGTGCAGACTGTTTATTTAAGAACCAACCAAATAAAACCAAACACAAGAAAAAAAAAAAAACTCCAATAAATTTTCTGATGGAAGTGAATAGAGATGCACACTAGGACACAAACTGATAGTATATGCTACCCTCATTCTCTGATATCCTTAGTTATTATCCTTAGTGTTTAAAAAATATCTTAACAGAGTAAAACAGGCTTTAAGAAAACTCTAGGCAATAATATGAAAGATTTAGGAGCGTGCTATTAATGATCACTTCCACTCATTTCCTCATTCTCAAGAACCTTCAACAAATTGTCTAGAGCCTAGAGTTAAGATAGCTTTCCTCTAAACTTTTTCTGTTTTACAGTTTCTTGTGCAATACTGCTTCCAAATTTGACATGTCAGTCTTTTGCAAAAAAAATGTTTATGCTGTTCTGCCAACTCTGTATCTTAGCACAGATGATTAGATATTTGTTTGGGAGGCCTTTGCCTTAAAAATGAATGCTTTTCTTGGAAACGTTAGGCCAAGTGGTTTTGACAGACATAAAGATGCTTCTCTTTACCCAGTCCACCAGGTGTTCCTCAATCTTTGCAGTCCCTGTATGATAAAGACTGCCTAGAGGAGCTTGAGAGGGACTGCCTAGAGAGGCTTTTCTGACAAACCTGGCTGTTTCTTGTTTGGGATGGGAAGCTGGGACCATGAGATGTCACCCTGGCTTGGCCTATCCTTCTAATCCTTTTTTTTTTTTTTTGCCTGGGAAATAGTAAAAGCTCTTTTGTTATTCTTAATGACAATCAATGACATTAAAATGAACTGTGACCTAACAGAAATGCAAATGTAATCTGCTTGAGTCAGTTCCCTGCCCTTGCTCATCAACAGATACCCATAAAGAGCTCTCTGCCATACAAGATTGCCTTCTATTTATCTCTTTATCTCTTTATTTCATCTCCTGGGAGTAGTGATGCTTTCTGATTCTTTACAGACCCTACCAGACTGACCTCATAATTTAAGATGATGCTCAAGACTTTCACCCTCAAAAACACATTAAGTATTTCTGGCAGTCAGAGCAATGAGATGTTGAAAAAAAATTCAAAAAAACCCTACTCTTCAGAAAAATAGACTCAAAAGATGAAATACAGAGATAACCTTAGCTCAGCTTATTAATTATGCATTGTAAGCAATGAATCAAATCACTTTATAATACAATTAGTGCTGTAATTTGTAGTCATTACAGTTTGCACTGAGGTATAATTGTGTAATTCATTTTATGCATTTATGGTTATTGACAGAGAAGGTCTTAAGAACTTTAGCATTGAGACTTACTTTGGGTTTACTACAGATTACTTTGCAGATGATTAGCACAATACACATAAGAGCTTGTTATAGAGTCATAGCATCATACCTGTCATAGAGTTATTTATGTTTGAATTATGCCCAAAAGAGAAAAAAGACAAGAGATTCCAGGTAGAAACATTACTGCCTGGTGCATTGCTCACTTTACGTTCTGTAGTGTCAATGCATTGTGTCTGGTGTAAAGATGTGAATCCTGGATCAGCAGGATTTTTATAAGAGGTTGTTTGAAGATAGTAGGTGGCTTTTCTACATGTATTTAATTATTTCAATTAACAATTTAGTATTTTGGCATAGTCTTTGGCATCTGATTCATGTTTATGAAATCAGTTGTCATTTGATAGAAACTGATTTTTCTGTCAACCTTTACATCTAAAATTGAGAATAACAATTGCTGTTACGGGTTGAAGAGCTGTTGTATGGTTCATTTTTTTCCTACTAGCTCACATCTGCTATATGACAAATAAGTCATATTCCAATCGTGGAGTTTTAATGTTACACATTTGAGGGTGGGGGGGAGTGGAGGGGAATAGGATTTTTCCTTTGGTGTCCTTCCGTAGTATTTTAAGAATTTCTGGATTTACACTTATGCCAGCTCCTTCACAAATACAGTGATATTTTTCATTGCATAGTGTCTCTACTTTTAAATTAAGGAGAGGAATAAAGTTAAAAAACCACTACCAATGAAAACAATTTCCTTTTGAATGCAGTCAGTGTTCTACATATTACAACATACTAGCTCTACAGACATCACCTTGGAAGATTTGTATATAATGGTTCCTATTGAAAAAAAGTGAGAAGATTCTGAAAATCTGTCATGTGCTGTGGAACTGATCTCTTGACAGGTTTGGGCACTTAGATTATTCAGTTCTCAGTGGTAAATATAAGTCACTTGGTTCAGGTAAGTTTAGCTCTATAATATTCCTTTAAGTGTTTTTTGAAAGATCCTTTTTGCTGAAGTCTGACATCAGTGTTTGGTCCTTTGGATTTCTTATATAATGTAATAGTTTCTAATTTTAAAATTATAAAATGTAAACAAGTAATCCCAGAAACTTATAACAGTCTTGGAGTAAGTTTCTTTTTCAGCCAAATTAAGATTTTGAAGTTTGAGAAAATTCTGGGTTATTCAGATGTTATTGGATTCTGTCATTGTAGTAAAACAAATGCCTCTGTGCTTAGCTTTGATTCAATTATGGTTTTAAATGTTAGAAGAGCAAGAAAGTAAGTCATTGGATTGAGTGGTGTGCAAGTTACTATTTGCTTACATCTATAATATAAATTAAATTTAACGTCCATACTCTGCTTGAAGCTGCAGTATATTCATAAATAGAAAATGTTCAATGATAATCATATTGTGAGTTTATCTCTTCTTGATTAAAACCTTAGAACTCCCTTTCCTAACATTCCTTGCAAGAAGCTGTGTTATTAATTTGAAAACTCATGAGAATGGGTTTAAGAACCAGAAATCTTAGAAAATCAAGATTTTATCTGAATGAGCTGAGAGATGATGAGCATGTGATAGAATTTGCCATTGCTGCATAATTGAAAGAGTTATTGCTTAGCATCTCAAGGATGTTATGCAAACAGAATTTTTTGGCTGAGAGCAGACGTAACAGCCAGCAGTGGCAAATGACACTGCACAAACTTTTCTGTTACCAATAAGTAGGCAAAACTGAGTCAGTGCCATCAGCATTCTGCTTGAGAAAGAATCTCATGGGCAGTCCAAAGTAGCAGAGTATTTTGTCTGTCCTGCCAGAGAAATACAGAGGTGATGCTTTTGGGAAAAGTACTGAAGAGGAGAGGGCTGGGGAAAATTGTGGTGGCAAAATCAGAGTAAATATCTGGTGTGTGAAGGAGGACCATTTCCTTTTGCCATCAGCAGCGTTTTGAGAGTAGTTGTCTCCCTGCTGAAACTAAATCCTGTTATTAGCACACACAGAAGCATGGACAGTGATTTGAGCCAGTACATCAGTCATTTTCTAGTTCAAGTGCTGTGACCTTGCTGTTACTTATCATGAGGATGACACTGCAGTGTGAAGTAGAGTTTACATATGATACCAGGGCAGATGAATTGCCAGAAGGCCAGATAACTTGATGTTCCCTAGAGATTCTTCAAAAACTTCATTTCATCTTTGTTCTGTTTCCAGTATGTGCTCACTGGGATCAAAGCAGTTGATGAGTATCTTCCAGAGATAATTGTGCAAGTAAAAAAATGTTATCAGCTGCAGCTGCTTGTTGCTGCCCTGTTTTTTGAGGATTACCCTGTTATGCAACAGTAATCTGCTGATTAAGCAGTTCATGGAAATACTCTCTCATGTGTCTTTGGCAGAATCAGAAAGAACAGTTTAAATAGCTACTTTTTGTGTGAAGCAAATTAGTGAGCTTTGAACTGAAACAAAAGAGATAGTTACCTCTGTATATTGATGTAGTTGAAGTCTTAGTATAGTCAATGGGCTCATTTGCTCAAGCCTTACAGCATCCACTTTGTCCAGTTTAGGATCCCAAAGCAAAATACTCTCTCTGCTTCTGCGAGTGGCTGCAGCGTATGTGATTGTTCTCCTTTGAAGTCAAATATTCAGTTAACTTGAAATTGCCAGGATAAATGAATTGTATCAGTGACATGAAGAGTTTCCTCAGGTGTTCTTTTCAGATACATTCTCATAACAATTTGAAAGAATACTTTCCTCACATGGAGTGATGCATTAAAATATGGTACATCTCACAAATTCTAGTTCTCTTGTTGCCAATATGACCTTCATGTAAATCCAAATCAGTCTTGCTACATATAACATAGATTACTCCTTAAAGGATATATAACTTCTCATGCATCCAAAAGAAAAACTAGTAGCTCAGTTTTGCATGAAGAATAGCTACCTCATGGGAGCTACACACCATTTACATAAAATCATAATGCTTTACCTTTATTAGGTAATACATCACATAAATTTGAGCACCTTAAGCCTGGAAGAACATTGCTAATTGAAAGCTCTAATAAAAAATGTTAAGGAAATAAAATAAAGAAAAAGCAAACTGGATGCAAGATTTCATCAAGATGCTGCTCTAGGTTGTAAGGATCTCTAGGCAGTATTTGTTGTGGCTTTGTGATTGCTTTTTGGTGGTACTTGAGTGCCTTATGATATGTAATTTCATATCATTATTGTATTATTTCACTTTGCAAATAGAAATTAAATCTGTAGATCAAGTAACTTCAGCAATGACTTCTGTATTTGTGGTTGTTGAAGATGCCTTCCAATGCTGGTTACTGTCCTTTTCCTTCCAGTAATCTTTCTCCTGATGACTAGAAGCTATTTTAATGAATAAGTCTCTTTCTGTTCCCTTCTCTCTCTACCCCTACCTGTCACGATACTGTAAAGAGATGCAGTGCAGGTCCTGGAACCCTTGAACGGTGACCTGGGCTCATCAGAGCTGTTTGATTACACTGGAATATTGAAAGAATAAGTTCAGATTGTCTCATAGACTGAAACATTTAGAATTTGGATGTACTTAATCTTCCACATTTTAAATACTTTGTGTGTTATTTTATGGCTGTATCTTTATTTCTGAGTATGACTTTTAGTAAATGAGTATTAATTGTAATCTGGAAGGGTGAGGATATTTCTGGTAGAGGGTCTATCTGTGCTTGGAAGCTACTATGAATAAAATTCTTCCTAATAAATATGAGTTGAGATCATATGTGCCCAGTAGGGGGAAGGAAGGCAGAAAGAAAGTTTTTCATATTAGACCCAAGCAACAGTATCTGGGAAATTTATATTCATGATTATGAAAAATAACATCTTCTGATAAAGCTGATGCTATATGGGAACTATAATTATTTTTCCCACACTTCCTGTCATTATTGCAAATATCTTATAATTGACCATTCTAAATTAGCATGTTTCATGCATAGCAAGAATTTCCAGGTACTGTCTCCTGAGAGTTATATATGATGAATTGCATCTTATTTAAGGGAAAAATCTGTTTAAGCAATTACATTTCTTACTGTTTGCTTGTGAGCTCTTCTTAAAATGTATTTCTGCTCAGGAAAAAAAAAAAAAATTTAAAAAGTTATCATAGTGACCTGCAACAAAATAAGGTTATTCTGTTACTTGAAACAAACTTTAACCTCAGAATGTAGAATCTAAATTGTAGTGCCTCAGAAATTCTTTGGGAAGAAAATTTATAATGGCTACTGTTGCTATGGTTACAGAGCCATTCCCATTTGCTTTGCTTTTCTGCCTTAATAATGACAGTGAAAAGAGGTATTTCTATTCTAGTGATTTGTATGATGCTTTGCAGGGGAGATTCATTTTTCCCCTAAATATTTATCTTTTTTTTTTTTTTTTAAATTAAGTATTTTGGTGTTTGGTCCTTTCTGAAATTGTTTATCTGCTTTCTTAACAAAATTAATGAAAACCAAAAATTCTCTTAAAAAGACGTAAGGAAATAGTGAGTTTCACTCACAATTCAACTTGGCTGAAGGATAGATGCAGTTTCTCTCCTTCCTCAGTCTGATATCCCTCACGTATAAAATACTCAGGTTGCCCTGTCGTAGTTCATTGAGTTCCCTCAGTCTCAGGAGTGACTTGTACTGATAATTTTTAATTTATTTTTTTTCAAAAGCCTAAAGCACAGGATAGTCTTAAGATTTCTTAAATGTATGTGGAACAGAAAAGGCAATGCCCTAGGGTGCCTAGTTTTTACCCTAGTAGGTAGCCAGTTTTTTTCCTTTATACTTTTGCAAGCAACTTTCGGTTTCTTCTCCTTCCACTAACACCAACCTCTGTTAGCCGAGAAAAAAAAGCCTATGATGATTTGCTTCTCAAAGATACTTTCATAGGCTGACAATTCCTAGTATGGATTAATTTAAATATTTGTGAAAACTCTTCTGATTTTCTTATTAACAAAGCATCACCATCAACACTTCCTGAGGATGAAAATGTATTTGGAAGCAGTCACTGCCAGGGTAATGCAACTGAAATGTTCTCCTGAGGACAATAAGCAACTTCTTTTAAGGTAGCAATGATATGGCATAAATTTACTCTCTAAGGACAGAATAACTGATGCATTTCCCTGGGGGTTGTTATGATTCTGCTGCAGAAAGCTTACTGTGAAAAGATAATTCAAGTAAAGGCTGCTTGTCATGGAAACACACAAGAGATTGTGTAGGGGTTGGTGTTTTTATTCCCAAAAAAGCCTCATTTGGGAATGAAAATAGCCTTCCATTTCACAAAAGTCCAAGACCTAGTCTACTTCACACAGCCTCATTATGAAGAGATTTTTTTGCTGTCTGTCTTGATGGAGTATACATTTTAGGTGCAGATGTCAGCATGCCTATCATTAAGGTTTTCTGATACTTTTTTTAGTAACATGTAGTTCTCACTAGCTCATAACTTTGCCAAACAGCTATGTGAATTTTTCCATTTGGAGTAGCTTTTCTACAATTTTATACAGAGATATCTATTCCCTTAAAACTTTTGGTTTATTTTGTTGTTAATTTCAAAATAGTATCAGATATCTCTGAGAGTTTACCTAAGGAATTAGTATAGTACTGTTTTGATGGTTTTTTTCAATTGTGATTTTATTTTCCTTTTCTTCTCTTGAGCCTTGGCTTTTGGGAAAACTTAATACTTTGGTGCAGAAACTTAATTTGATGGCCTTTAGCATTACTGAGCCTTTGCTGACCCTCTGAAAACCTACCTGCATTTTCTGAACCACAAGACTAAGTATTTCAGTTAATTCTTGGAAAGGTACATTGTTATTGTAGGCAAGCCTTTCACAACATTTTTTTTTGCCTGAGCAGACTGCACATTGTCTGTTCTCACACAGCATCTACATGTCCAGACTCTTAATGAAGTATCTCTTCAGACAAACTAAGCGTGCAGCAACTGCCGCAGCTTTGGAAAGAGAAAGGACTGGAAATATGCCATCCTACAGCACAACAGCAGCTTCCTAATGCTTAGAGCTGGAAGGAAAGGGCTCACAGTTGAAACTGGGAGCTCACGCTCCTGGGAATCTCCTGCTGATGTAGTGGAAAAAAATAATGGATTGAAAAGAACATGGTAATGGGCAGGATCTGTGTGTAAGGGTCCAAAAAAAGCAACAGCTAGCACAACCTTGGTCTAGGAACATTAGTTTTAGAGTTGAGCAGCCAAAGAGGACATGAAGCAGTGCCTGATGGAGATATAAAGCTTGCTTATATTGCTTAGATTTCATGGCATTTGCTGACACAACAGAAGTGGTGAGATAAGGGGAGCTTTTGTAATGTGTAGACATAGCTCAAGATTTTTCAGTACAGTAGGAAAAAAAACCCAATTTTTTTTTTCACTGGCAGTTGACTGAGCTCTTGAGAAATGGAGTGGAATGGAGGAGAGTTACTGCAGAAAAATTTAGAAAAGGAAGTTCAAGACTGAGAATCCAAGAGGTCTGCAGATATGAAGGTAAGTAAGAAGGGCTGAGAAGAGCCTGGAAGTTTCAGGAGTGGGAAGTGGGGAACCCAGCAGACTTTCAGTCTGCAGTTGACAATCAAGATTAGGAAGGGTAGGATAAAGATCAGCAAAGAACTCAGTAGAAAGAATCAAGCGTTGGAAATAGGACAAAGAATTTATCCATCCGATCATCTGGAGACTGGATTTATAGCTGGAGAATAGCAAGCAAATTAGAAGTTGAAGTGTTAGACTGCCTACGTTGCCCATGCCAGAGAGATGGTGACTTGTTCTATTTCACTGATGTTGCTATGGAAAGAGTTGGAGTATTGGCATCCTATGTCTATCTGTCTTTATCCAGTAGGGGCAAACTATAAATTCCTTTGGCCTGGTCAAATTTTCAAGGACCCAAAGATCGGTCAACACACAACAGAGGACAGATGATACTCACTGTTCAGTGTTTATACAGCCTGAACCCTCAAAAGCACAGAAATGAACATTGTAGCCTCAATTAAGAGCTGCAGACTTAAATATTTTCCTGAAAACCCGTTATGATATGCTTAAAAAAACTCCACTTTTGCATTTTTGTTCAACTATATTATGGAGGCTACTCTAAATGATATATGTTTCTGATTCCTGCAACTTTACCAGGTGACCCTCTGACAAAGAATTTGGACTTTATGTGCAGTATCATAATCTAAAATTCATATTTTATAGATTCTAAGTAACTTAGCTGCTTAAAGCTTCTTTGAAAGAAATAGTAACTTATGCAAGTTTAATCTTTGCATTTTCTCTGAAATTTATCTTCAAATATTTGATTGAAGTTTTCAGAGGTCTCTCTTGATTTCATGAGAAGTGAAACATTTAATTAAAATTGACTTAAAATCTAAAGAAATACATAGAGAGTTGTTTCAGATAACTTAAACAGAGGATAAGAAAAGATTTAATATATTTGCATATTTTATTATTGGATATAAACAGCAATTTTTTCAAATAAGTGCTAGTTCTTCAGAGTCTTCTGCCCATTTATCTGTAAAAGATCAAACAGAGTATGCAATTTCCAGAACACTTTGACTTCCTCAGCTGCTCTAAAAATATTTTAGTTCTGGCTGTCCAGCATAAGTTACTGGAGAATGTTCTGTGTTTTAATTGGTCTCTACTGGTTTTATGCTCAAAGGACAGTTTCTTTAAGATGGCTTAGCAAAACTCTTATGAGAGAAATAGCAATCAGTATCTAAGAGTGGTTTATTAAAGGAAAATGTTCTCTTCTTTGTGTAGCTCAGTTTAAAGTTTTACCAATTTTATAACCTTAGTCACTGAAATAACTTTTTAAATTATTAACACTGTTCTGTCTATAATTTTATCTCTTTTGTTGTTTTCTATAACTGACTTCACCATAGGATAAAAGTACCAGAGTGATTGAAGTTTAGATAGAAATCATTTGGTAAACTATTTCACTGTGAGGGTGAGGGAGCACTGGCACAGGATGCCCAGGGAGGTTGTAGAGTCTATTTGGAGGTCTTCAAGATCCAACTGGACATGTTCCCATGCAACCTGATCTAGACTGACCTGCTTTTGCAGGCGGGTTGGAGTAGATGATCTCTAAAGTTCCCTTCCAACCTTACCATTCTATGATTCTAAAAATAGAGCTCCCACATATCCCAATGCCTGAACTTGTAGGAAAGTGCAGTGTCTACACTGTGATTGCTGTGTGTTCAATGTATCTGCAGAGAGTTAAATATATTAAAGTATCTCCCATTTCACAGACTTAACAGCTGATGATAGATGTGTCCTACTAAGAGCATGCCTTCACTGTCTAAATATGCAAGTTATTAAGTATAAATAAGTTTTGGGTTTTTTATCTGCAGATACCTAAAAATTGCCATGAATTTTTCCATTTTATGGCATCATACCTCACATCACATATTCTTTGACACCTAAAGATTTACATATATGAATTTTCACATATCCACATTCTAGAAATGAGTGATTACTGATGACTATTGTTTCTTACTAAAAACAAAGGGTGATTATAGATTCTTACAAAAAAAAACTGTTACAGTGGAGTGCTAAGTTTTTAACAAGTGGAAACAGAGGCATAGCAACAGTGCAAGGGAGTCTGCAGAACTTCAGATTTTGTTGGTGGGTAAAAACTCATTAAAACTGCACATGCTTGAGAAGGCAGTATATATATTCTGTACTGCTGTGGAGACAATTCTCACTGAAATATTCCTATTTCATCTCTCTGATAAATGGTGATCTTGGAAAAGAATGTGGTTCTTCTCCAGGCAGCTGTGCAATTCACTGCTTCATGCTTCCTTTCCCTGTGTGCTATAAAGTTGAAGTCTATTGCCTTAGACATTGACAAATCAAATCTTTTCATATGTCACTAACTGCTTTTAGAGAAAAGCACAGATGTAAAATCCCTGTTTGTCTCTGAAGAGGGGATAACAAATAGGCTACTGACAGCAAGGCTCATGACTCTTTAATCAGAATCTATACTCCAGAGCATTACTGCAATACTTTCCATAGAATGTGTATTGGTTACAATAGCTTTTCTATGGAGTATTGGAAAACAACAGACACTTAAAATAATGTCAAAAGGACAAAACTGTAGAATGTGTAAGTTTTTATTTCAAATCTTGCACTTCAAAGCAAAAAATACCACTCCATCTCCCTCTCCTCTCTGTACAAATTTGTAAGAATTGCTGCAGCTGGGACGTGGGTTTCTGGCTGCACTGCAGAAATGTGTGGAATTTAGGGGCTGGGGGCGTTAGGACCTTTTTTGGATTTTTTTTTTTTTTTAGCTATTTATGGAATTATAGACATTTCTTTTTTTGTGGCATACTGATATGACTAGCAACTATACATTTGGTGAAGGACTGCGGGTTTCAAGAATGCTGGAGGAAGGAAGAGGGCAAGACCATTGCCTGCATTTCAATTAGTTTCAGTCATTGGTGCTAGACATACACTTGCATAAAGCTTCAACGCAATTTAAAACAGTTTAGAGTTTTATAAGAAAAATTAAACTATAGTAATTATGCTGATTGGTCTCTGTTTTGCTTTGTGAAAGCTGATACACTGAATACTGCTTTCTTTTATAGTCTTGTAATGCTTTATAATGTGAATTGATGAGACAAGCACTTAAAAGCAACAATGTCAATTTGATTTGAGTTTAATCTAATTCAGAGGGATAGAACTTAAATCTAATACAACACATATGACGATCTTTAGTTTTCTGTTCTGTTGTAATGGAAACTTATACGAACATTTTGAGGTATTTTAAACCTTTTCTATGCAGAAAGATGGCAATCTGAAAATTGGTCAAAACTGGGATAAAAGCTAATTTTCAGCTTTTCAGCAGATCTGAAATTGTTTTCAAGAATGGACCTATAGTTTAATATTTTTCAGATATAAAGATATGACATGGCATGGAGAAGTCAGTTTATAAAGCTCTTTCAACCATGAAAGCACAGCATGTTAAAATTGCAAGTGATAGTGGGGAGTTTTCTGTCATGTAGGAAACATTCTGTGTGACTCCAGGATGATTTTCCTCTTGTCAACAAGGTAATTTGAAGAAAAATAGTTGTGCTTCCAATACAATAGTGTTCCTTGCCATAGAATTACTGAATATTTGGTTCTGCTACACGGATTTTTATAAAAGAGAAGCAAGACTAATTTGCAAACATCAAGAAGCAAGTTGTGATAAACCTGGCCATGCTTGGATGTTTAGAGAATCTGCACTGTCTGCTTAGCTGGAAATGTGCTGTGGCAGTAAGGAACACTTGTTCAACCTCACTGCAGCCAAAGTCTACTTCATTCTAAAAGGATTTTTTTGAGACAAGAAAAAGTCTGACTTGATGTAGTATATGTCTCTATCATCTGCCTTTTCAAAATCTTTGAACTGAGTTCCTTAAAATCCTTTAAGGTACTCAGCTACATAGATACGAAGTGTACACTTAAATTTCCTTCATGTTGTCTTTGAGTTTGGGAGTTCCACGACATATAAGAAAGATGGAGAGAAAGGTTGAAGAAGCATCAGTAAATGGTTAGAAAGCTTCTATGATCATCCTAAAAAAATGAAATAAATTACATCTTTCCGTTAGTTACATGCCCTATTGGCTTTTATTAAAGTCCTGCTAGTAGGGAGGCAACATTTTTTGATAGTATTTGCCTATAAATGTATATTTCTACTTAAGTCTGCACTGATACAAAATGTTAGGAATTCACAATTGCTCATACCATGGCTAGAGACCTACATGAGTTTTGACATGGACATTTTCACAATCTCCTGTAGCTCTGCCAGCACATCTTTAGTTATTTTTCTTGCTTTGTATTCGAATTAAGTATGGAAATAGCAACAAAGACTAATAGTATGCTCCTAGGTCTGCTTTTATCATGACATGTATTTTTATCTCCGCTTAAGAAGAAACATTTTATGGCGTCCCTGACATCTTTGTGAAAGCACACTAGTATATCTATCTGTCTTGGCTCTTTTTCAGCATCTGCATGTGGATTTCGTTGTTATTGTAAAACTAGTAATATCTGAAGACATCTCCCAAAATATTCCCTATCAACATTTTGTCCTTCTGATGCAAAGACTATGTGGCATTTAAATGGTAATATTGGCTTAATTTGTTACTTCTTCAGCAAGGTAACTTTCTGATTTCTTTATATAGGGACATGCTCTTCTCTAGCAAAAGATGGAGTACTGTTAACTCACTGCATATAAATGAGACTGTAGTTCTGTAATTGTTACAGCTAAGCACAGTGAAAGTACAGAGGGAGATACTTTTGCGAGCAGTTGCACTCATATGACACTGACTGGATCTGGAAAGATTGCTGCCAGACATATGTAGAAATACTTATTTTTCCTTACTCACTTTCTGGATTTCTTCTTGCCTGAAGTTTTCTGAGATCAAAGACAGGAACAGCCACCAAACCAGACCTAAGATCTTGCTTCTCTCAGCCTTCAATGAACGCCCTAAGAACAAGCTTAATAGGTCTCTCATCACAGGTATTCATGATTGACCTACGTAACTTCCCTTCTGAAACTTTATTAGAAACTGACCTTTTCTTAAAACCTTTTAATAAATTGTCATTTTCTGATGAAACTAACCTTGAAAAAAAATCCTCGCCAGCTTTAATAGCAACAGTTTGCTTTTAACTTTTATTTTGGACATAAGTGTATGAGTGTGTGTGTATTTATGATTGCACACCTACAAACTCACAACTCTTACAGCATGGCTGCTCAGACATTATTTTTCTGAAATCTAAGATGTATTTTCAGCAATAGGCTTTTTTTTTTTTTCTGATTTATTTGTTTAACTGAAAAGCTTTGGGATCTATAAATGCAGGCACAACTAATGAAAGCCTAATGCTTTTATGCTAGCTAACATTTTAAATTGCTCAGTGGGCCACTTAGATTTTGGTAGCAAATGTGCAAAACTCTCCATTCTTTTTTTTCCTGTTAGTCTAATAACAGAGAAGCAGTGTCAGGCTGTGTTGCTCCTTTCACCTTCTGTTCATAATACTTGCACCTAGCCTTTTGTGCTTTACACTTACTTCAACAGTTACTTGGCAGATCTGTGAACTGGTTTGTGATTTTTCATGTGGTTGGAAACAGAACTGAGACATGATTGCTTCTCATGAGAAGACAGAAGAGAAACCAGAAGAGAATTCTTCTAGTAATGTCTAATATGGTTCTTTCAGGGATGGCACTGGAGATGTGCATGAACGCCATTCCTTCCTCAAGATCACACTGAATTAAGACATACCCTGCAATTATCTTTCTTAGCCTGCTGGCTAAGGCCTGTCTGTAAAGCATCCTTAGGTGGATGTATAGGGCCTAAAGGCATGTAAAGCTGTGCTATACTTCTATTGTTCAGACATATTTTGTCAGGCTGATAACTGTTTGATACTTCAGAAAAACACTACATTTGCATTCTTAACCATGTAGCTCACATACAATGTCAGAAAAAAAATGTATTTTCTTGTTTTACTTTGAAAAACATTCAAATTAGGTCTCTTCATAACTGTTTCCATCTGATTAATTCCAGTTGTGGAAAAAGACTTAATGCAAGACCTGTGTCAAAACCAGAAGTCATCTTTTTCATTTGCCAGGTTTATGCGTACATACTTTCATACATATAGCATTTGATTGAGTAACTCCTGGCAAAAGAGAAATAAGAAAATAATAAATTATATCTGGACCCCTTCCCTATTAGCAGTTAGAACAAAATACTGAAAAATAATATAATAGCTGTATTCCAAATCTGGTACAATTAACCAGTTCTTAATTCCTTGGGATGTTAAGGAGTTTCTTACCAATTGAGTAAACAAAAGAACACACTCCAGTCTTTTCTCCTGTCTTTCATTGCCATAATTTCCCACTGTAGTGTGATATCCAGATGTCATACTTGGTGACACCACTGACTTTCCAAGGTTCAGACTTAGCTACTGAACTAAACTTCCTTGGGAGTAGAGGAAAAGTGGAATCTGTAGTGTAAACTTGTAGCAATAACCTCCCCTGGGTCTTCAGCTCCATGTTAAGCAGCATGTATGATTCATCACAAGAAAGTAAAATGTACTATGAAAACACATACAAATACCCGAAAGATTTAACAGCTGTAAAAGTATAATCTCAGGGTAGATGGCAATACATATACCTATAAGCATCACTAACATAAACACGGTCTCCTCTGGAGCCTGGCAGTACATCATATTTGTTAACTCACAGTGAAGCAGGGATTTCTGCATAATAGTTGAAAGCAAAGGTACAGAAAGATTTTCCTGGATCACCAAACCCAGTGCTTCATTGCTGTAGGCAACTATATCATAGAAACCCTCCATAAAGTGATATGTTTCATTTTAAATTAATGAATGTTGCTCTCACGCCTTCTCTTCAAAGATAATTCTACTTCATCACTTGTCTAATAAGCAGCAGTTTCCAGTTTTAATTTGTTCCAGGACTTCTCATTCACACCAGTTTCTTGCTAAGTTCAAAAAACACACAATCAAAGGAAAAAAACCCAAAATATAAAAAGCTACTTTTTAATGTTTTCTTATGACATTTGTATCCATGACAAAATTATAGATTGATTCACTATGAGTTGTCAATTCTGATTTCATTGTATTCCAATCTGATCTCATTTTTTCCAAAAAGAAGATGAAACATAATGACAATCTCCTTGATGTAGTAGGCCTGGATATGACATACCTTACTAGATGTTCATTCATAAATAGTACTTAAGTTACTTATTTTATGAGTGGATTTACAGTAGGACATAAATGACTGTGGAAGCCTAAAGATACTAAAATTAAATGAGATAATATTTCAAGAGTTTTTTATTTTGATTATTGTAAAGCTGAGTTGGTTGTTTTTGGACTAGGGAGCAATTTACAGACCCTAACTGTCCATACAATTCATCATTTAGGAGTATCTGAAATTTACTTTTCTGGATCTTGAATCTGCCTAATTCAATACAAGTCAAGATCACTTAATTTCAATACGAATTTCCTTGATTCAGAATAGCACATGCCTTGTAACCCTTGCTTCAATGTCCTACAAGATGTTTTTAGGCAATTCAGAACATAATCAGACCACTCTTCAGGAAAGGTCGGAGGCATTTCAAATATCACCTTTTATCATTTACCCTTGTCACTGTGGAAAGTATACAGCTGTGTCACACCATGAAGAATTAGTTTCACTACATTGACTATAAAGGAAAAAAACCTATGACTACTTTATAAAGCCATTTTCTTTTCAAAAGATAGACCCCTCAGAGAGTATTCCTCCAGAGTAACAATTTATGATTGCAATGAGTTAAACAAATGCAGAGGTTTGAAACATTAAAATTACCTTGTTCATTATATTTGACATTGCTATTTGTGCACTGTAAATAGGGAGTGAAATCAGTAATTCACTCCATACAGAGTGCTTGACTCAGTAGGGCCAAATTGAGAAAGACTCACAGCATTGGAAGCTGAGGAAGAGATTTCCACTTGTCATTGTGGTTATGAAGCTGGAGAGATGTCTGTCATCATACCATTTCTTTGGAAAGGATTTGTATTATATTTTTAATGCTTTTCTTTGGATGAGCATTTGACTTCTTAGAATGTAGACACAGAATAAATTCATGTACCAATGGTCCGTTGAATCAGTATTTCACCTCACCTCCTTTTATAGTAACGTAAAACAACATAGTGCTTGCTCAGTTCCCCCTCAGCAGGACCAGGGGAGTGGAAACAGGGACACACAAGAAAGCTCATCAGTCAAGACAAACACAAGGAGATTGCTTACCTCTTATTGTTGCAGGCAAACCAGACTTGACTTGGGGAAATAAACTTAATCTATTGCAAATCAAAACACATTTAGGTAGTAAGAAACATAAACATTAAAAAACTTTCCTCCGTCCACCCCTTGGGCTTAACTTCACTCCTTCACTGCCAACTCTTCTATCACCATCAGCCTCCCAAGCAGCACTGGTGGGGTAGGAGATCAGTATACATAGACCTTTCTGCTGCTCCTTCCTCACCCTTTAACTTTGGCTCCAGTATGGATTTTCCACAGACTGTTGTTCCTTCAAGAAATATCCATCTACAACAAAGGATCCTCTACAGGCTGCAGCAGGGCCTTCTGCTCCGGCACCAAGGAGCAGCTTCTCCTCCCTTCTCTGACCTTGAGTTCCCGCTGTAGCTTCTTACTGGTTTTGTTCCATTCTCTCTCTTGATCTCTGGCATTTTCTGCCCCTATGTAAACATACTTTCACAGGGCACCACCAGCTTTCCTGACAGGCTCACCTGGATGCTGTATTGGGTCTGCTCCAGAGTCCTTCACTGCAACCTGACCTCTTGCCATAGAGGCTGCTCCTGTAGTACAATCACTCTCAGCTACTAAAACCTTGCCTGGATGTAAGTGACAAGGCTCATGTATGCTCTTTATTTAGTATTGTTATTTTAAATTGACAAATTTGGAGTTACAGTTCTATCAGGCTTTGTTATCAGCTTGTCAGTTACTTAATAAATACGTTCCATCATCTCTGTGGGAGTTTTAGTCATTTAGATGGTAATTCCTGTTTCACAGGTATGTTCTGCACTATGTGCCAAATATAATAACCTATAGTATAACCGGTGATAAATTTTAACCATTTTCATGTCTGTACATTTGTTGTAGTTTTATTATGTAGGAAGTATCTGAATTTAAACTAACATCTCAAACCTATGTGAGCCATCTTCCTCCTGAAACTTCTTAGTGTTGCTGCACTTCAGATATGTGACAGCATTACAAAGCAAGAAACAACACACTGTCTGTTACCATCAGTAACTCTGGCTACCAAAATAGCAACCCAGTTTCCATGTTGACCTGTCAACAGCCCTCATTATGATACTCAGAGGGGAAGCATTGAGGATATGTTAGACAGCTCTTTATCTATTAAACTGCACTTTAACTATCAAAACAGTTTCTTTTTGTCCATGCTTTGTGGGTGATTAGCACCACCTCAAACTGCACTAAAAGAAATATTCTCCATGTTCTTCTATCCCAGCTGTTTAATATATCCATCAAAATACTGTGCCATAAGGATCTTCAGATACACTAGTATGTAGGAAATATCTTTCTCAGAAGACGACCCTTATGTGGGTAATGATTCTATTCCAATGAAGACATTAGTTTTCAGGATTCAAAGATATGATCAAGTATTTTGATCCTTGTTTGTTTGCGAAGAGTCCTATGATCTTGGTGGTGTAGTAGAAGTGGTTTTGAATATTTTTTCTCTATAAAATTTAAATATTCAGGATGTTTTCTACAGACTGTCAGCCAGCCACAAACTGCTTTGCAGTTGTCTATCTAAACTTACAGATTGGCCTTCAGGGAGGGAATAGAGACAAAATGAGAAGATGGCATTAATGAAACCTAGACATGCTTTTCCATATGTTGTATTAGATTCCTAATATACCCAGTCTCTGCCAGATCTTTTTCTAAAGTAATTGCTTACGATGAAAGCTTTTCTATCCCCTGTGCTTTAGACTAGGTGCTGTAAGGCTGTAAAAAGGAATAATAATTTTAGCTGACTTTTAGAAGTTATTTTAGTGAGCCTGTGTATAATTTTATATGTGACACATTTGCAACACCTTCTATAACTTTCAAGTGTTTGTTGCAGAATTGCTGGAGTAGTGTAATTACAAGTTACTTTTTGATTTCTGAGCATTGGTTAAAAAACCAAACCAATCCACTCCATTCCTAGTGATTTACAGGTACTAAAGGCAAACAAACAAATAAAGAGAAAAAATTAGATGTTTTTGAAGCACAGAATACAGTCAGTTTGAAAACAAATAGATCACAATAGGCAATATTCCCCAATTAAAAAAGAACCACACTGCCCTATCTTGAGTGCTTACTAGTCTCCCATGACTCTAGATACCAGATGTGTTTATTTCAGAAGAGATCATAAAATGCAGTATAGATAGCATTTCATCTCCCATGGACTTTTTTTTATCATGAGATATAGGTGAAGGTTAATTAAATATGGTGTTGGATTTTTTTAAGCAGCACAGTGATTGCCAGCTGGCACAGTGTGTGTAACCCAACTTTTACATTCTTTTGCTCTGTTCAGTAAGTGATTAGATTTCTAGAACAGCAGAATTTGCTGCAAAGACATTGGGCTGGGACTCACGAGACTTGAAATGTATTCCTCACTCTGCTGCTGACCTGCTCTGTGACTTCTATAAAAATCACTTCAACTCATTTTCAACACCTTTTCATTGCCACCCTTTGCTATAATTTCTTTATGTGGGTAGTGACCTCCTAAAGCAGTAAAGCAACTTTATAATTAGAAGTTGGGATTTTTAATCTCTTCAGTGTAAACACTGTCAACTCTTCCCTACAACAATCTCTACATCAATTCAATCCCATTAAAAGTATGATCCATAAATAGTATAATACAATTAAAACGTCTTCACCTTTATATCAATAACAACTTGCTATGAAATTATGGTCTTGAAGTGGCATATTGTAAACAGACAACAACCATCATAGCCTCACCACTGTAACAGGCATCCTTATGGGTGTCTCAGAAACAAGGAATTAACAAGTAGAGGGATATAACGAACCAGACCCTCACGGCTGAGTATGAGCAGCTGAGAGACTTGGGGTTGTTTAGCCTGGAGAAGAGGCTGAAGGGAGACATGATAATTCTTTACAACTACCTGAAAGGAGATTGTAAATGGGTGGGAGTTGGTTTCTTCTCCCATGTAATGAGTGACAGGACAAAAGGAAATGGCCTCAAGTTGTGCCAGGTGAGGTTTAGGCTGGATATAAGGAGGAATTTTTTACTGAAAGGGTTGTCAGGTATTGAATGGGCTGCCCAGGGAGGTGGTGGAGTCACCGTCCCTGGAGATGTTGCAAAGCCGTGGAGCTGAGGTGCTGAGGGCCATGGGTTAGTGATGGGCTCAGCAATGTGAGGTGAGGGGTCGGACTCAGTGATCTTAAAGGTCTTTTCCAACCAAAATGTTTCTATGGTTCTATGATCTCTGTGTCTTATTCATGCATGTACCCCTTGCCTTCTTTTGGAGGTGGGGAGAGAGAGCCTCAGCCTCAAAGCTTTCTTTGATAGTGACCTGATAAAAGACCGTGTAAGTTTCTGTTAAAGGTTTGTTTATATCTGCCATGAAAAAATAGCTCAGTAGCAAGAACTATTACAGCTCTCATTTTGTCTTTTGTTTTTTTTAACAACGATTGTTACAAGAGCTTTGCTATTCTCTAAGCCAGAAAAAGCAGAAAACAAAGAGAGTGGCAGTACAAAAAAAACATAGATGGAGAGTGATAAATTACCTTCAGCACTAGAAATATGTAGAGAGAAGAGTAAGAATGGCTGTTAAAGAAATCATATCATGAAAGATAAGAAATCTCACAAAACATCAGTCATTCTTATTCTACGTGTTTGCTGGCACAGTAAGGGCAATAAAACAAAACATATGCTTTCCTTTGTGTAGTACACAAAGGTAGGATCTGAGGAAAAATAACTAAGCATCTAGTGATGGCAGTCAGCTAAAATAAAATAGATTCCAGTGCTGCAATATGCAATATCCTGCAGTGTTGCAGAAGTTTTTCCTCAAGTATTACTAATGTTAGAACTTCAGAAAGCTTCCTGGAGCCTTTTTTAGGGTATGTTATGTTAATTCCTACAGTGTTAAAATGATGTTTTGTTCTGACAATAGTATGCAAAACTCCTAGGAAGGCAGGGCTTAAAATACAAAAAAGCAAAAAGCATTTTTTCCTACATTGCTTCCTCCTGTTTAAAGATATACTGCACTTTAAGACATTACCACATAATATTCACTTGAGTATGTGCATAAGAAATGCAAAATCTTAAGGTCTAATCAACACTCTACTTCTGTAGTAGGTTAAAACACAAGTACTACAAAATCAATCTGTAACCTGTTACATGGTTTCCCAGCTTCATTCTATGCTTCCCCCTTGCTACAGAGTGACACCATTTGTTTGAATAAATAATAAAACTTATCACCATTTTAGCATATTGCAACACTTACATGGTGGAATGAAATCTGTTTAGTAGGGTAGTTAGTCACTGTGTGGCAACAGATTGTGGGTTATTGTCATGTTTTGACATGGAGTCATTTCTAGTAAGGGGGAAGGGGCTATAAAGATGGCTCACATAAGAATTTGCTTGAAACTCTCCCTAGCTCTAAGACCCAGTTCTGGGGCTGAGCCAATCAGATGCCTCTATGATTACTTTTTAAGAAGCAGCAGTCAGAAGAGGATTGTTTCTATTTCTTCTGGTTCTGATTCCTTCTTTTTATTCTGGCTGGTGGTGGTGCGAGGAGTTGGGAGAAAGTGCCATGCAGACCCCAAGGTCAATGAGAGAAGAGAGAAGCAGGTGTTCTGGAGTAGAGATCCCCCCTGCATCCTGTGGAGAGGACTGGTGAAGCAGAGATTTGTTTGCACTTTGTAAAAGACCCCATGGCAGATGCAGTATCTATGGCCAGAGGAGGCCTTGTCACATGTAAGGGACCCCATATTCACAGAAGCTGTAGCTTCTGGGAAGAACCCACATCAGAGAAGCTTGTTAAGGACTGTGTCCCTTGGGAGGGAACCTGTATTGGAGCAAGGGAAGTATGCCAGGAGTTGTCCTGCTCTGAGAGAGAGGAGTGGCAGAGACCATCTGTGAGACACTGACCACATCCCTCATTCCCTGCCCCTCCACGCCATTGAGAGTGGAGGAGGTAGAGACATAGGGAGCAGTGAGCTGGGCCTGAGAAGAAAGGAGGGACGAGGGAAGGATATCTTAAAGTGCTTGTTGTACTTTTCTCATCATCCTGCCTGTTATTGCTTTTTGTTCTGTTCTGTTTCTTGTAAGCAGTAGAATAAACTTTCCTACTTTCCTCTCTAAGTCAAGTGCTGGAGTCTGTTTTGCCCAGAACTGTAAGTGGCATTGAGCCCTCCTTGCCCTTGTCTCAATCCACAACATCCCTGGTCATCTTTTTTCCTCCCATTTTGCTGGGGCCTCTACCAACCTAAGGCAGATGGAGGTGGATGGGGGACTGTCATGGGGCTTCCTTGCTGGGAAAAACCATGACAGTTATCAACACTATTCTGGTCACAAATTCAAAACACCATACCACATGGTCTGCTTTGAAGGAAATGAACTCCATACCAGCCAGATCCAGTACATCCATACAGCTATTGTAACCTTGTAACTGTTGACACCATTCCTGTGTCTGCACCATTTTCTTCTGTTTACATGGGGTTTATTTACATACAATTTGGTCAGTTCTGCAGCAGGAACCATGTGAAAGTCTCTGCAAGGGACAGACTGTCTAACCAAGATGTTAGTCCATCTATGTAACTGTACAAATTGGTAAAGGCACAACAGAAGCTGCCTGGGGGAAATCTTCAGGAACCATAGAGACCTTCTACCTGAAGACTGTCTGCACGACAGGCAAACACTTCATGGCAAAGGCCACTGCCATTAAACACTGCCATTAAGGTCTATAAAGGCACAGTACAAACAAGAACAGGACCTCTATTACTACTCATTCATAGAAATATTTAATTCTGAAGAAAAGAAAAATGTCAACTGAACTGCAACTATGAGCAAAACTGGAAACTGCCAATTTCATGATATTCTGTGTTGGTTTTCAGAAGGACAAAACACAGACCCTATTAATTTCCATTTTGAAAGTTCCATCTTTATGGTCTATCTTATTCTTTGATGTGTAAAAATGGAAGTGCATCCAGGATGAAAACTTACCTGTGAAAACATAGCAATTAGTTCTGCATGACAGCAATTAATTCTGAGTAAAATTCAGAAGAAGAGAAACAAGCTCCTCTGTCTGAAATATATTGTCCAAGAATACTGTTCTTCCAGAAAGATGTTTAAGAATACTGGGAAATACTTAACAAAAAAGGGTATATTTATTGGAAAATATGTAACTGTGGTCCTCAAAGCACTCAGTTTTTAGTCTAGAGGGTTAAAAAACAAACAGCAAAACAAAAATTTTAAAGTGTTAGGTCTGGGAAAAATGGAAATGAGCTGGAATTTGTATTCTGAAGAAGGACTTAAATAGAGCCAGAGAATAAAACAGCTGCTTCAGGAATACAAATGCTAAATTTATTAATGCAAGAGAGGACAGTATGATTAAGTAGTTTAATGTACTGTGTAAAGCACTGGAACAGTTGGCTTAATATAACCAGGAAGGCTTAAAAAGCCATGAGTCTGTGTTGGATGAAGTTCAGAAGTGGGTTACCTGACCAGTCTTTGATCAAGGTGGTTTTGAATTTTTTTTTCCCCCTCATACTTAATCCTGGCAAATTTCTATTGCCATACAAAAGTACCTCAATAAACAATTTTAGTTCCATACGATGTTGAGTTCTAGCTGACTGTATCAGACCTTACATATTGTTGACATTCAGCTGCACAGCCCAAGCCAAGTTAATGAGGCCTGCTCACCCCAAACGGTACCAGGCCATTTAATTATTTTACTGCATTCGTATAAAATAAATCTCAGCAAAGACTCTTCAAAAAAGCAAAGTAGAGCAGAAGTACTAAAACTTCCCACAGAAGACAGGTTTTCTTTAAGAAACAAATTAAATGATTAAGGAATTAATGTCACCAGTGAACTCCAATAAGACAGAGATAAGCGATATGGGGAGACACCATATGCCTTCCATCAAATTTTACAGTATTTGCCCATTGTAATTTTTTTCCCTCAAAATGTATTGAATTTTTTTACTTTAGCTATCCTCAAATCAACTAAAATGTTAGCATTATTGTCTGTTATTTATATATATTATCTGCTACTCACCTTCAAATCTGTTTCAGTGAGTGTAGGAAGTCTGTTATTCTGACTCTCTCAACAGACTCTACAAGTGGCAGAGGGCTGGGTAGAATTAGGGCCAGCCAATTAATAATAAAAGGCCACTGAAGCCTTTTAGTCATACAAGCGATAAAGGTATACATGTATGTACTCACACACATCATAGGAGAAATGCCCAGCAGCAGCATCAGAAAGAAAACCAGATGAACTTTAACAAATACACAAGAACAATTTTTGTTCTCACAGCCACAGCACATTCATACAATCAATAAGAGTTGAATTTGGATCACTGAGTATTGAAAGTGATCCATGTATGCCTTAAGGAATATATCACTGAGGAATGGTAGACTGCTTGTGACACAAGCCTATAACTGGTCCTCTCAAGAGAAAATGCTGTAGAGAACAAATGTCATTTCTCTGCAGGGAGTAAATGAGCAAAATTCTCTTCACTGGGACTCTCTTTTTATTCACACTGAAGAATTTAGTTCACTGGAAACACTTCTACATTACATACACTTCAGTGAAAACAGGAGAGTTACTACTTCCGCCTTAAGGACACAATAACCTTAAAGTTACTCAGAATGGAGTTATGCCTTAAAAGACCTTGTAAGAAGTCCTAACAATTAAACATGACAACAAACAGCGTCATTCATGCAGAATGGAAAAATAAAATACTCAGCAGCAAAGCTTCCAGGCAATATACAAACTCAACTTTTTTCCCATAGTCACACAATGAACTACAAAACAGAGATTTGTGGGAATGTTCTGTAAGTGTAGTTATGGTAGTTCTTGGCTCCTTCCATCCTCATTGGAGGTTAACCAACACAGAGCACCATCTTCTTTCTATTGACTATAGACAAAACCTAAAATTAAGCCCAACTTTTATGACTATTGCTATAGATGCTGAAATAATCAGTTTTATTCTGTGCTTCCAATTACCACAAAACAGAAAAGAAATGGCCGGATACGTTCTCAGTTACACACTGCTTGCCAGTCACAGCTCTCTAATGCACTAAATTCTGCAGCTTAAGTGAAAATCCAAAAGTTGACAGTAATCAGGGAATTTATAAATTGGTAACAGAGGAGTGGGAGGGATAAGCAAATTCCATTGGAAGCAATGGATACCCTTCTTCAAAAAGGTAATTCCAGGTGTTATTCAGCAGGTGAGTATTTCAACATTTCATTAAGTGGAGTACAATTTAGCAGACATTATCTTGTGACAATGCTATTGTTTCATTGGCTCCATTGTAATGATTTGTGTTTGTAGGACACATTCTAATTTTTTAAAGTATCATAAATTGCAAAACAAAATTCTGTACTTTCATTTGGATTGTAAATGGAATAATTTGCTTTATATAATTTCCTAATGTATCATTTTTCTTAATGTATAAACTTCCTCTATAACTAGTTAAGATTTTAATTTAAAAATTAATCTTCTAAAAATAATATTAATTGATATAGTCTTGCTTGTATTCCTCTGTTACCTTCTGTCCTCATAGCTTCCAGGTTTTCACTTGTAATGGCCTACAGCCCTACTGCAGGCTCCCTAGCAGAGAAACAAATTTGTGCCAGCTTGCTGAATAACCTCAGTAATGTTCAGTCACTCAGAACTTCTCCATCTGTGTGTCCATCCATCCAAAGAACCAGATGCTCTGAGAAGCACCTTGCCTGATGTACTGATATCTGGAGTATGTTATTATCCTAACTGCTGTTTCTAGTCCTACAAGAAAAGGCAACTGACCTACCTAGAGCCTGTGGTTTTCAGTTGGTCAGGTACAGTGTTTTCTTTACAAGTTCCTGTTTCTGCTGCTAGAGCTAAAGGGAAGCCTACAAAAAGTTTGATAGGATTTATTTCCCATCCTACTTCTTCCAGAAAATGAAATCACTAACTGGAAGCATTACAGCAAAAACTAATGCAACTCAACCATTTCAACAAGGAAAAAGAGCTCAGAGAACAGGCAGATTCCATCTGAATGAAAAGATGAGGTTTCTGTGCATAATTACTGCTCTAATATTTCCTTTGGTTTTCCACTGATATGCATTTAGACAACTCATTTTATTATTGAAACTAGATAATGAGATAATTATATAAACTTCCTTTTTAAACTTGCATATATTCCACTGACATGGGTTGTAGAAATGTTTTTACTGTGAACTTTGATGATTAAATGTGAACTTACTGTACACATAAGAAACTTCCTTGATTATCTGTTACATAGCCATGAAGTTCTTTTTTAGCTCGACGTCAAGATTAATACACAGGATCTGAATCAGCCAGCAGCTAATCATTTTCCAAAATATTTGGCTAATAACCTAAATTTTCTTCTGAAAATAACTTAGAAGAAAGTTTCCTCGTGTAACAGGGAAAATATGTGCACAATATATATCAATGTTTGTTAGAATATTATGTTTGATTATCATAAATCATTGCAACTTTTCTCTGTTATAGTCCTTTGAATAACCAATTGCTTCTGGCCAGTAGCTTTGGAAAAAAATATATTGATTAAGCCATTTTCTAAGAGAAAAAAAAAATTGTATATGATTTTCAAGGCTCTGTTACAGTACAAAGTAATCAAGTAAAAGTTATTCCTGATTTACATCTAGCAGACAGATAATTCCAACAGTATTACATTTCAAAGCACTACAAGAGACATGTCCATTATACACTATGGTAAAAGGAGTTAAGAACCTTCAGTGCAACTTCTACAGTATTGAGTTATAGAATGAGTTGAAAAGAGACTATTGCTAAAGAGTGAAAAGTTACTGAAACTTGGTGTTTTCTTTTATCAAGGAATTTTGCTGAAAATGCTTTACTTGTACTTTCATTGAAGTGCTTTAGTATGTACAGCAAATCAGTTTTTAATGAAAAACAGTAATAATATAGTTACAAGTCACATAAGCCAATGAACTGTGTTAACAAATAACACTTGGAAAAGGTGCCTACGCATTTTAGTAGCTTAATTTCTAGTTTTTAAGATAAACATTCAATCACTTACGCAGCGAAGCTTCTGCCTTGGGCAACTATTCACTGCTGAAACATCTGTGGAAGCTGAAGTTACTGCCTCTCAACTGCTTGCTGCCGTTACTCTCTTGCCAGAAATTGCCAGCCCCATAGAACTCACGTTGCTCAGTGAGCAGAATGGATGATACAAGGATTCTCTCATCTGTTTCTGTATAAAGTTAGCTAAATTAACTTAAATCCAACTGTTCATGCCTTTTGGTGAGTCAAATGAAATGGCAGAGTTCCTCCTAAAGGTTCAATGTTACACACATTTTTGAAAAACGGTAAAGATCAAATTTAAGGATTCACAGGATTTTAAACCCATCTCAATATTTGTCTGCACCTTCCTATTCTGAAGCAGCTTCAAAATGTTGATATGGTCAATCTTTAAGTGATTTGCATTAGAGCTAAGTTAGATCTTTGTTGCTACATATGTACAGATGCTGCAGCAAGAATGAACACCAAAATTCTATGTGACTTCTATAGCAGCAAAAAAAAAAATATCAAGAGGCATGGACATGACACTGCACAACCCCGTTCTGCAGATATTAATAATGCTTTTTATGCTGTTTTGATATAGATAGGTACAGGGTATGAAAGGAAAATGTTCAATCAGGAAATCTGCAATTCTGTCAGGAGCTTAACCAATGTCTTCACTTGACCCTTCCATCTCATCAAAAAATTACAACCACAATATTCTTATTTAGAATGGGGAAGGAATCTGGATCTGAATGCTCTTGACTGGATTCTCTTGGTCTGCTAAAACAATTTATCCCATTTCAAAGGGGAAATGTAAGAATTATAACCGTGTATTTACAGATGGCACATCACTTTTGGCATATACCCCACACTGACGGGACAAGTTAATAGAGATGCCATGTCAGCAACACAACAGGAGCAAAACTGAGCTATCAGGAACAGGAGAGCTAGAGTTGTGCTACACTCAGTTCTCTCAATCTAGAAGTCTTTGGCCAGAGGCATAAGACATGCTCCTAGCAACTGTAACCTGCATAGAGTTTTGGTGTCTTTGCATCATAAAACTGCACCCTCTTTCTGACACAGCAATAATTCCCAGTGATAGTTTGAACTGCAGAATTATGGTGTTAAAATAGCAGTGTGTCCTGTGTGTTGATTTGGCCTAGAGAGATACATTCTTTTACATAAGACAGAAATACTGGTCTTAGTCTTACAGGTGGATTCATTTATAAATGCCGACCGTGACATATAATCTTCAATAAAAACTGTGCTTTTCTATCTGATTTCCATCTTTCAGCTGAGACATTAGGATTGCTTATTCAATGTTCTCCTCTCACAAGCATTACCTCAGATTAATTGGCACTGTATAAAATAAGTTGCTGGGTGCACAATGGTAACCATGGTAGCCTTCATACTATCTTCACAATGCATATGTAATTCACTTCTCAGGAAAACATAATTAGTATGTGGCATAATATATTCTCTCTAAACACATCACCATGGTACAAAATACACAAAAGTGAAGCAAATGATGCCTACAGCCTCCGCTGAACTGGGCCACCATTATTGAGCAGTTCCATTACAAATGAATATACTATTAAGTAGTTTTGCTGCAGCATCCTCAACTTGCATAATGCTTCTTCAATAGTATGTCTTTTCTTTATGACCAAAAGGTGGCAATGTTCTACTTACTATCAGCTGGCCTTAAAAGTCACTAGAACTGTACTGATGTAGAAACAATGAAATTCCTTTCTACCCAAGCCAGAAAGCTATGCATCATTAACTAGTGTGCTTGCCAGGTCCCAGTACTTCGGTGATGGCACCTTCAGTTAAAGTGACACAAATATTAAAATACCATTCGAGTTGTAATCAAATGATCTGTGTGAAAGCACTTTCCTGTATATTGTCTTATGAGGAAAATTAAAAGGCATATGCAGCTTAAACCCAGGGCGTGTTCTCTGTTACTCATCACATATAATCAGCATTTATTCAGGATACTCCCAGCATGTTTAGAGAAGGCAATTACTGCCATGCAGTAAGTGAAACATTTTGGTAGCCTGGCTGCTCAGAAGATGCCACTAAGCCACTTGAGACTTTCGCAGAGGCTTATTGAAAGAAATATAACTCATTTAAGGTGACCTCTATAAATCATTTGGGGATTTGCTAGTTGTAAAGATTGAAGTAATTGAAAACATCTGCCAATGAGGCCTTAATACCACACCCACATGGCCTGTCAGCACATGTTAGTACAGAAGAAACAGTGTGCAGCTGTTATTTTCTTAGCTAGTATAGCAAGAATTGCATAATTTATTTTAATGGAACAAGTTAGGAATAATCATACATAGGAATGAACTGCTACTCTGGTGTAGGTCCCAATCCTATAATTACCAGATGTAAAGTGTCCTACACTCAAATATTCAGGTAATGTTTCCATAAGACACTAAATGAGAAAGTTAAGTGACAAAAGAAAGTATGTTTTCCCCCGTGTTTCAAAGAGAAATGATGTTTTTCAGTATAGAAAGTACAGTGGGAAATCTAACATTATTTTGTATAACTATTTATGGTATTTAGGATGACTGGCTGCTTGATATGGGGTTACACCAAAAGCTAAAGATGAGAGCAAGATAGTCTATTTAAGGAGCATTCTTACAAATACTAATACACTAAAGAGATTGCCAGGTTTCTAACAAAAATAAATAACATTCTTCAAGGCAAAATTTGGCATCATAAGCATTCTGATGAGACAGGAAAAAAAGTTACAGTAAGAGATCCATAGAAATAAATACATTTTCAAATGCTGCCAGCTAATATCTGTTAAATGACTATTAGTTTGAGAAAGCAAAATGCTTTTCTCAAAACTGCTTCTCCACAAAATAGGAGTAACAAGAGTAAGGAGATGTCCAAACGTGTACAGCATAGTACTTATCAGATGTGAAAGATATTTAATTCATAATGTGAATACATATTGATTTGGTTTACTGACATACCATAAATGTTACTTTCATTAAGTATAGGATAGCAGTGTGTCAGATGAAATGCAGACGTCTACTACACTTCTAGTAACAATTTCACATAACTTCCTTTGGACTTCAAATCACCTTAGTAGTTACCTGTCAGTTATTTAATCTTAGCCTAGAATCCTTAGTAATTTTCATGTTTACAAGATTTATGTTCATGGTACTTCCTCTACATTTCCATGAGGAGAAAATATTTTCCATCTCAAAAAAAAATCCTTTGAAACTGTTATTTTCTTTTAAGTGTTTGTGATAATACTATTTGATCTTTCCACTTTATCAACAATATTCTATGGACACTTTTCTCCTGACAAATCCTTGTAATGGGATAGTGCTGTTATCAGAACAGAATGAACTGACATCTCCACTCAAACACTGTCACACCAGGTAACAGCCTCTTGCCCCAGTCTGCTATGTCATCAAATGCAGATCATAGAGGTAATAGTAAGAGCATGAAACTCCAGACAAACACAGACTGACAATTCATATACATATAATCCCACACATTTTGACTCTTAAATCTATGAGGGAATGGAAGGAAACAGCATAAGTAACAGTGCTATAAAACCATTTTTTAGGTAACAATGTCAGTGATTTCAGTTACATAGATTCACCAGAAAACATCCTCTGCTAATACCGTGATGCTTAAGTAGACATGTCACACTTTCCATTTATGGCTGTTAAAAATTTATTTGGCAAAAAAATGGGGAAAACTGGCATTTGGGTAGTATTTGATACAGAAAAGCCTCCTAGTTCAGGAAAAGCTGCTCATGTAGGTGATGACAATTATTTCATGTATTTAACTTAGGTTATCTGCCATCAAATAAATGCTATGTGACACTAACTTTACAGTTGTCTTAAGGTATTTTGTTAGATGTTTTGTAATCTAGTCTCAGTCGCATCATCAATTTTAAAAAGCACTTTTAAAGTAGTTCTAATAATTAGTAGCCTCACTAGACACAGATTCATTCATTTATGATCAGCTATCCTGGGACACGGGGAAAATGTGCATTAGTGATCCAAAAAGAAACAAAACAAAATCATTTGTTTGGTTTCAGCTAATAGAATACAGGAGCCAAAAGATCACAAATACTGTTTGCCATACATTATATGTTTCTACTCTATAGAGTCTGCTTTGCTTTCTATAAAATGACCAGGCAATACTATTTGTGAGTGTAGAACCAACTCTTCTAAAAAATGGATTATTGAGTCCTCAGAATAAGAGTTTTTTTATAATTCATCAGATGAATAGTGTATCTAGCATGGGAATGGGGCAAAACGAGTTACTGGATCTTGAGAACGGAAATTTGGTCAAGTCAGCTGTCTCACAGAAACTAGTACTAAACGTCTGTGGGAAATCTTACTGGCATATAAGTAGCAGAAATATAAGTTAAAAGTCTTATTATTATCCTAAGTGACATAAGTTAAGCATTAACACAGTAAAATATTAGAATATTTCAAATGCCTTCCAACAGCCATTAACTGTTGAACATTAGAAACCCTGTTTATTTACTAAGGTTAGTTAATATTTGTGAAATTATTTTTCTATTATTTACTTACTGGAAATTCAAAATCATCACCTTGTTCAGAGAGACCTTCTTCAACTACCACTATATCAAATATTTAGCAATGATGGATATTTACATACACTGAATAGAATTGTATAGACGTATACATTCTCTAGAAAGCAACGCTCCTTTCAAAGTCTCTGGGGTTTGGTACCAAACATATACAGCATGATCAATTAGAGAAGAATTTCTTAGGCACTGCGGGAATATCTCAAGAAAATCAGTGGCCATAAAAATCAAGAATCTAAGAAGACAAGCTGAAAGTAAAGAGTCTAAATAAAGCTTCTCCACTGAAAACAGTAGAAAGACAAAATCATCATCATTATTAAAGCAAAGGAGAAGATATAGAAGTTACCATAACCAGAATTTCACAGCAAAGATCTTACATGGAAGTTGCTTTATTTCTTCACCTTAAATATCAAGTTTTTGGAACAGTATTGTGTAGCTAAAAATTTCTGATGTAATTCCAAGGCATAATATAATGCAAAATGCTTACAGAGAGTAACTCTGAACCAGGCAATGCAGTTAAAAGATGATTTGCAAACCAGAAAGGTTTTATGAAACAATTCCGATCATCTCCAATATCTTTTTTATGTATTATATATATATTTAGATAACAAAAGAAAATGAAATCAGGATGACAACAGCATTGGTCTTCTTCATGTCTACAGCACACTTATGTAAAGACTTCTGCCTTATTACACATTTAAACTTTCTGAAGAGTTTGCATTCTCTGAACATTTTGGAAGTTTTCAAAAGCACTTACAATCTTGGGAGCTATTTTCCTTATATTGGGAAAGATGACATCATTATTAGAACCAGATACATATTTTGCAGCAATTCCTCTAGTCTGCAAGTACAAATAGGGGCTCATATTAGGTGTCATTCAAACATTACACAGTCAATCCCTTGTCCCAGGAGATTAAACAAAATATAGTCAATGTAGAGGCCAGATACAAGTTCAAGTTCCAAAAAACACATTTAAAATATATAATAAAACTTATGGTGATTTATATTCAGAGTTGTAGCTATGTTCATGAGGATGAATATCACGAAAGCTTCCTAATCAGCTATCAGTCCAAGTCACAGGTGTAAAATACTCATTTCACCTTTTTTTGTTAAGCAAGATGTCAGTAAAGAAACTTGAGGATAAATAGAATGAAATATCAGCTATATATGAGTCCACCACAAACGCATATTCTGGGAGATCCATTAATACTGAGTTGTTTTCATTAAATCACCTTGCAGAACATGTAGAATGTCTTTAAGAATTTTCTAATTGCCATCAACAATTTTACATTAGTGGCAGTACAGCATATTCTGGTTTTGACACCATCACAAGCCTACTTAAACATGCCCATTAGATCCATTTAAAAATAAGTACATTTAAGGTGTACTGTAAAATGTGGTAGGGAGAAGGAGTCACTCAAGAGCTGAGTCTTTTCTTGAAACAACTTTGGTTTACAATTTCTGTCAGTTTTCACTATAGCTATGAGTTGTCATTCAGGGGAAGCTGTCATTGTACTGACACATTGCAACATGAGCTCCAGGGTAATTGTGCAAATTAGGAAACAAAATATTCATGTCCTATTTGAAGGAATGGAAGAAATGTAAGACAAATTTGTGTTTGATTAACTTACTAACGTAGCTTGTCTTCTGACATATTCCCATAGGAACTGGGAACCCAAAGGTACACATTACCTGAACTGACTTACTTTAGATACTTCCCATGTTATTGCTATTTCAGAAGAGAGACTTTCACATGTCGCTCATTGTCCTTTACAGGGCTTTAATCACTTAAAATGTTTAAAGCAAGTTCATACATACCAGTTTCTAGAAACCAATGGATCAAGAAAACGGTGTAAAAATTTGAAACACACAGATATCACTTAAAATCTAGAAGAAATTACAAATAGAATAACAGTAGTGTTTTAGTGGTTTTGCCTGGGCCAGGTTTTTTGGTAGTAGGGGGCTACAGGGGTAGCTTCTTAAAACAAAGGATTTCCAGCAGCTTCCCTTGTAGCTCCAAGGGTTAGGGCCAGTCAGTTCTAAGCTGGACCTCGCACCTGACCCAGGCTTGGCCAATTAGTGATGGAGGTTACACCTCTATGAACAGCATATCTGAGAAGTTGTTGTGCAGTTGCTAACCTGCAGCAGCAACAGGGAGTGAGAATTGAAAACGTCTCATCAGACACCAAGGTCAGTGGAGAAGGACAGGGAGGAGGGTGCTTAGGCACTAAACAGTCTCCTCTGTGATATATGTTGAGCACTATGATGAAGTGGGTTGTCCCCCTGCAATCCATGGAGACCACTGGGAAGCAGAGATCCAGTCTCACCCCGTGGAGGAGCCCACACTGGAGCAGGTGGATGCCTGAAGGAGGCTGTGACTCTGTGGAAATCCACCCTGAAGGAAGCTCCTGTCAGGACCTGGGAGTCTGTGGGAGAGGTGCCCACGCCAGAGCGGGTTTGCTGTCAGGACTTGTGATCCCGTGAGGGACTTACGCAGGAGCAGTCTGTTTCTGAAGGACTGTTCTCCCAGTGGATGACTCACGTTGGGGCAGTGTGTGAGGAGCTGCCTCCATGGGAGGTCCCATGCCAGAGCAGTTTGTGAAGAGCTACAGCCCATGGGAAGGACCCACACTGGAGAAGTTCATGAGGGAATGTCTCCCGTGGGAGAGACCCCACAGTGTAGAAGTGGGAAGTGTGAGGAGGCCTCCCTCTGAGAAGGAGCAGTGACAAAGTACATCTGTAACAAACTGACCGCAATCCCCATCCCCTGCACCACTGGGAGGGAAGGAAGGGGAGTCCCAGGAAGCAGGAACGGTGTGGGGAGGGATTTTTAAGACAGTTCTTATTTCTCCTCTCCCTTTTCTAATTGTTCCTTTAATAAATCAAACCTTTTTCTCCCTAAGTTGAGTCTGTTTTGCCTGTGACGCTAATTGCTGTGTGATCTCTCCATCCTTAACCCCCAACTCGTTTGTTGTATTTCTCTCTCCAGAAATTTGGTTCCAGAAATTTGGGCAGAACCAATGTTTTAATAAAACCCAAAACCTAAAATCTAGTTTACTGAATCTTGAGTAAAAATCTTAATGAAGACTGAACATTTCATTTTTCTGTTTAAAAGTCCCCGTTCTATCTGGAGAAATCCTGAAAAACATCAGAAAGAAGGCAGGAAGAAGCTTAACCTGCTATGCTAAAAGCTACTAGCAAGGGATTATTCTCTCTCTCCTTTTTCATTCACAATGGTATTCTTTGGAACAGATTTATTTAGTGCTTACAGTGTCTAATAACAGCTGTTATGCCTTTATTTTCCTACTGTCCTGACACAGTAATGTTATCCTACTTAACTCCGCAACTCTTTCTGACATAAAAATGCACACACCATGACATTCCTTAATACTGTGACAAACTGGCAGTGACCTAGGACTTCATGGCTGTTACCAGTGCACACTCCAGCTGATTTAACTCCCCTGTAGTACTAATGGAGAGAAGTCATTACAACATAATTGCTACCAATAATATAAAATCTATATACCAGAAAAGACCCAATTTTAATGCCAAGATTGGCAGACATTAGAGACAAGTATTTAAAGTATATAGAAGAATTGCTCCAGATTTTTTTTTCACTTTAGTACACTAATATTTTTTAAACACTCTCATAAATCCATTTCAATACAACATATTACACTGGCTTTCAAACCTAACATTAATAAGTCTCATTCCCACAGAACTACCTTTACCTTCTGCTTGTATTTCCACTATGCTTTTGTTACTTTGCTAGACTTGCTGATTTGCCCATCACACTCCTTCTCATACAGATCAAAAATGATAGGTAGAGCAACATGATTTTCTTAAAGGAACTTCTTAGTCATTATTGAACAAGATTTTTAAGCATTGAAAATTAGGGGTTTCTACCTGTCATTTCTTCTTCTACCTAAGTACCCTTTAAGAGATAGTCTAAACGGTCAGAGTTTTACTTGATATGCAATTTCTCACATAAAGTTGCTTGAGGTTCTAATGAATTTCCCTTTCCATGTCCAAATGATTGTGTGTTTACAGGTCAGTGCAGTGAACCTGGTGAAATGATTCATAGTTTGTAAATTCTTTAAACCAAAGGAAAAGACTACTACATTGGAAGAAACTCCTTCAGACAGAGTTCATAATGTTGCAACTAAGAGAACAGAACTAAAGCTTGTGCAGCAGAGACCCCAGCCAGCTCAACCACTATCATATCACCTCATCTATCATTAGAGTTATCCAAGACTCAGTAGGCACTTCCTCTAATAACAGTAGTCTTTTTCCAGAGTAGATGAATAGAAACAGAAGGAAAAAAAACAATTTGGATAAAATTATGAATTTTTAATTTATCTGAAATGTAAAAAAGCCCCACAATGTCAGACCCAACAAAAAATGTAGTGATTTGATCTAGCTTCATATGACTAACAAGCTAGGGAAACAAGCTAGGAAACACAAGAGATAAAACAGGAGAAACCAGAAAGGAATCTGAAGTATCAAAACCATATTGGAAGCAGAAAAGTCAGGCAGGAGGAAGCAGGGACAACATCAGCACATTAGAAAATGGAAAGGAAAAACAAGTACTAATGAAACTAGATCAAAAGCCTACATATGTGTTGCCTTAGGAAATCCTCACTGTAAAAAGAAGTATTAAAACTACTGAAGTACTACACAAAGATATTTAGAAAACAGAGCAAATACTCATAATAAATGGTTTAGCTGATCATCTCTTATGGGTGGGGAATAAAATAGATGACTTCTGAAAAGCTTACTTCAGCTGTATTTTTCTATGATCTGCAGCTGCTATATCACTGAAAGTGATACTTGAAAGAAAAATTTACTTCTATTAAAAATTAAAATCTTCTGTCTCTCTTATTTAGGCAAACACCCTAGTAGTTCAGAAGGCATTAAAGTATTTGTTTACTCAGTCTTGTTAACTATTCTGTAAGTTTTTATAACCTTCTAAAATACGAAGTAGCACACTGCATAATAGCTTTTCCAGATTTCTCTCAAAATCCTTCCCAAATAGTAGCTTAATCTCTTTAAACACTTGTCCAACATTCCCTGCATACACTGACATCATGGAATGTCTTTCAGTAATAAAGAAAGATAACAGCATGGTATTAATTTTATTTTTGATTTCTCTTGAGCTGTCACACTTGTAAGATAACAATTAATTCATGAACAATTAACCCATCATGTACTTTAGACAGAAGAAATAAATTTGAGTTGTTTTATTCTGCTTTTTCATTGCCAAAATAGAAAGATGGTTTTCTTTTTGCAATTTCATGCTGCTTAAATTCTGTATGAATATGCAAATCTTAATCAGTGGGACTACCCTAAATATTTCTAAAGATCTAAGCCACAGAGAAATATGTCAGCCTTTTCTTTCAATGACAAAATCAAATAAAATAAAGCAAGGAAATAAGCTGGAATAAGTATGTCATAGGTATTTTTCCAAGGAAGCACTCTTTATATAGTCTTCTTGTTCCTCACACAAATTGACTGATAGGCATAAAGTGGAAGTCAAGTCTGATTCCTCTTCAATTTTCTGAGATTATTTTGTTCTTACTGGAACAGTTGAAATGAACATACAGGGTTGCTTTGTTTGCCTCACAAATGAAAGCTTGTATTTCCCTTGACTTTCTTTATGACAGCGTGTACAATGAAGCTCAAGCTGTGGACAGCACTTTCTGTCTGTACAGCAATCATTACCAGGAAAAACACTGGCAGTCAGATACAGCATACAACCCAGTACCGTATCTCTTGGCTAAATCCACATATTTGTATTAGATACAATCTGGCAATAAAAGGCCATATTTGAAAAAAAGACCATTTGGATGAGTTCCACATCTACATTTAAAACATGGCAGACAGAAACCCAAGAGACCATTTAAAATAATAAAGGTACATTCAAATTGTGAACATCAACACATTGGGAAGAGTCATAGTTCACTTTTCAAACTTAATAAACATACTAACATAAGTCCATATTTTTTGAAAAAGAATTACATTTCAGGGTCACATAAAACATGAAATACAGTGTAGCTCAGAGTGCACTCAAATATGGTTATGCTTTTTGTACGTTGCCTGGGGAACCACCATTTTGTCAACTGTGCTTCTGTTTAATTTTGTTACATAATGCTGAAAACCACAACATAATGGGAAAAAAATAAAAATAAAATTTTAATTATATAAAGTTTTGCATTCAGAAGGGTCAGGGGAAATGCTTTATTGTGTAGGAAGTTCACTTCATGCACGCTTCCCCTTAATTCCTTCTGCATTTTCTGTTTTTTATCCATCCTGCTGGTTTTAACACAAATTACAAACAATGTGTGACTTTTAAGCACAGGGACCCTAACATGTCAAAACAGCCATACTTAGGAGAAGCCTGAGATAATTTGAGAAAATGTGAATGCAGTGGAATGTCATGATTACAATAGGAGGAGCTTCAAAATATTTTAAATAATCCTTAATTTTCAGAGGGAAGACAGTGAGCAAACAAGACAAGGCACAAAGGAAAAAGTTCTATACACGGCTTCTCCTCCATCTGCTTACTGCAAAACACTGTTATTTTGCCTTTTTACGTAACTTTGTGCCACTTCGTTCTATTGGAGGGGGGATGTGTTTGTTTTTTACAATTATCATAGGCGAAACTCCAACAAAATTAGAGATCACAAGTTAACCAAGCTCAGAGGGAAACACAGTCATTGCTCTGTTTAAGTACTTCTGTCTTCTATTTAAACACAGAGGAATAAGTCCTTAAAAAGAAATAGTGTGAATTTCAAACCACTTGGGATTAGTGGGATCAGAAAACATCCACTACTTCCTAGCAGAACTGGTCGGAGGAGAATCGAATCAAAGGTAAAGAAGCAGTGGTAATACCCAGGTGAAAAATAAGAATACTGAACAATTTTTTAGCATTTCTAAACTCACTGGCTCACAGATACTTTAGGCAAGCAAGAGATTTGATAGGTAGATTGTCAACTGATATTACTTCAAATAGCCTAGTAAAGCTGACATAGCCAGGTTTAGAGCAGCTTTTGATCTCTGAGAATGAAGGACTTTGAAAATTCTTTTACGTTTCAGACTGCAAGCACAGTGATATATTTATAGTTCACGATGACAGGAAACACTGAAATGGAATAAACCCATCCTCAGTAAAGTGAGAAAGGTAAACTAACACAAACAACAGAACAGTACAAAAATTCAAACAACTGTGAAAGTGAGATATTCATCACCAAATTCACAACAGAAAATTTTAGTCCAGTCTCTCAGCTCTCTAATCCTAATTATTGTTCAATAACTATTCAGGTAACCATCATGCTGCAACTTTGTGTGTATGTCGTTATTCAGTAATTTTTATATTGTAATGTCTTTTTTTTTAAAAAAAATGAATAAATGAAATTCACAATGAGGGTACATTTACCACCACTAAACACTTGTTCAAATCTTCTTGGCAGAAAGTATCTAAAAAAAATTTCTCATTATTTCATAAGGAAATCAAAAGAATGTGCAGTACTTGTTCTGATATAGGCTTTCTTAGAATCATAGAATCATAGAATGGTAGGCTTGGAAGGTACCTTTAGAGATCATCTAGTCCAGTCCCCCCTGCAGAAGCAAGTCCACCACTTCTGATTCTGAAAATCCAGTGAAATGAATGTGGTAAGGATTAAGTTTAAAAAGGGAGCAACATAAACTCCAGAAGAAAAGAAAAGCTGATTCCCACTGTCTTTCAGAAGAACAGAACAGATGAGTAGGAACCATACTTGCCTATGGAACCTCAATATAAATAACCATGAAGTTGTCAATAAGGTAAAATGACTTTCAATTAAAAACAAACAAATTATGCTATATAAAAAAATACATTAAAATAATTACAAAGACGATACTCATCTCTTCTGTTCACTCCTGTAGTTTTAAAATCCATGTTTTACTCTGACAATTCTACAATGTAGTACATCAAGATGTGTCTTCATATTTGACTTCTGGCAAAAGGACACCAGCTGGCTACTAAGAAATGTCTTGGTTAAAAGAATCTTAAATTGCAAATTATAATTAACAAAAAGTTTATGTAAAGGAAAAAAATTCAAACACTATGGAAAAGGTAGGCTGCTTAGTAAAGTTTTCACTTTTATCTTTTTAGCAATGGTCCACTCCACATCTTCCATTTTGGTTTTCTTTGATTTGTTCTACATTCACAAAGAACAATTTGAATACAACAGGACAACATGAAAGGTGGAGGGTGCTTTTAATGTAACAATAACAAAAAATTCCTGTCATGGAAGGCCTTGTCTAGGAAGCTGCATATCCCAAGGAAAGCTAGTAAAAAGCTCTCTCCTCTCTAGACAACTTTATCACTATAAACTACTAATGCATTGATCTGCTCTTTTGTCACACTTTTCTTTTTCTACATTTTCTACATACAAAATTACAGGATTGAGGGTCTGAGCCTTCCAAATAATACTCTTGCGTTATGACTACATTTGGAGATTGCTTTCATACACTATACATGTAATTTGTGGTAGTACTTGAAGCATTCATCCAAGTCGACAAGACCTAAGGGCACCTGACAGTTTAGATCTCCGGGTATCATTGCAACTGACAGCAATCATACACTACTTAAAAGTCAATTTAATGTGTATCAAGTGCACATATTTTTTAAGAAAGTCACTGAACTCACATTCCATTGGAGACCTGGACAAAGTATCAATTAGAGGTATTAGATGTATCAATTTAATAAAGTCCTAGTCCAGCTTCTACTGAGAGTTTGGTGAATATCAACTTTTCTTTCACCATCAGTGGAAGCAGTTCACAGTAATTACGGCCTCCTCACTCCCTCAGAGACAAGGTTTCAGACTTCAAGCAGTACAAAGCTAGCACCTCCTACGTGATGTTAACTTGCAGGAAAGGAAAGGTAGGAAGCTGTTGAAAGTGTAATACTGAGAAAGAAATGAGAAATAAATTTTTGTCAGCTGATTTTGTTGCAAACATTTTTTCTTTTATGATGGAAGTTACGTTTACAAGAAGTCAAAGCTACCAAAGTAGCCCTCCACATGTTCCAATCTTCAAAGCATTATCATATACACATATTACTGATAAGTGATTTTTAGATTTTTTTTGTAGACATTTGGATGTGGAGACTTAGCATATCTTAGACACAAATTTTGTGAGGAAATAATTTTGCTTAGAGAACTATTTCTCCAGCACTCTAATACCTATATCTGCATGACAGGTTAAGTAGCATGCGGGAAAACCAAGACAGCATTTTTCAAGGTGTTTTTCCTGTACTACTAATGATCCTTACCCATCAGCTTTGCCAGAACAAACAAATGAGAATGTGTTAAATCAAGACCAGATATATAAAGACAGAGACAAATGAGACAGAGGTTTTATAAATGTCATGCTGTCACAGCACAGAATCAAACTGACATTCTTACTATAACAGACACAAAGCACATTTTTTAGTTAAAAGACTGAAGATAGTCAGAAAAGGCAATAGTTACACACAATATGCAGTTAAAGGATTACTGAGGAATGTTGATTAAACCATTTTACCCCATTTATTACGCATACACTATTCAGAGTTTATAGATCTTTGAGAACTCAGGTTAATTTTACCATAATGATCTTCTTAAAGGTGGCAGTTAATTGAGAAACATAATACTTACCAATACTTTGGGGGCTGAAGTTACATGATGAACAACAAAATACCAAGCAATTCAGATTTTTAGATACTAATTTCACAGAAAAGAAAACTTGCATATTTAGCAGGAAGCCATCAAAATCCAAAATAGAAACCAGCTTGAAATAAATGATGTCTTATTTTAGTGAGCAAATTTTGCTTAATTGCGCTTTTGAATAGAATTAAGCTTTTAATGGAAGATAAAGTTTTCAGTGAGCAATGCATAATAAAAAGCATAGCACAAACAGAGCACAATAAAGAACATTCCCACTATACATATACTCAATCTGCAGCATTATCATTATCTCTTACCCTTACTGAATTAGGAGAATGCTTTGACATGAAATCTGAGCCAAATGCTTCTCTGAAGGACGTTGGAATCCTATAACACTTCAATATATACTCAATTCACCATTATGCTATTCCCATTCTCTGCTTATATCCTGAAATGAAATTGCTATTTTAATTATTACAACACTAAAAAGTATTTCAGAGAGTTGAGGCCCCTTGGAGTGGTATTCTAAAAGAGCTAGCAAATCTTGTCAGAGGAACTCAATCCTCCCAGCTTTCTAGATTGCCACATACAGGAAAAACAGAAGTTTTCATACCTTCTTGTGAGAAAACTCTGTCTGTTTGTCCTTCTTCCCCAGCTCCATCCCACCTAAGAAACAATCAACCTGTCAGAGCTTCAAGATGAGCTGATTAAACAATCCCAGTACAAGGATTACAGCCTAGTATCTCTAGTCCATTTACTTGAGCAACATTTCTTTCCCTACTTTCATCACATGAGCTATTTCTATTCTGTTGTTTGTTTGTTTTGAAGTTTGTTGTCTTTCCTCATTAGAGGCATTTGCATTCCTAGTGAAATATACACCTGATTTACATATTTGTTAAATCCAGAAATATAAACAGTCCTGAGCAGTAGTACACTCACAAAACATCATGATGTAAATAATGCAAAAGAGTCTCATAACAATTTCAACACATATCTCTCAGGGTAATTTGTACATGTGCTCTATGTTGTGGCATTATTCTGATGTAAGCCAAAAATAGACAGTGTTATAACACGTTAACTTATAATTTTGTCCAACTCATTACAGAGGAAATCATTAAATGGGTGAGGGGAAGACACATTAAAAGTCAAGTGAGAAGTTTAAGAAATAGATTAAAAATTTCCATTGCCTTTTGAACACTGCTGTGCTACTGCCAGATTTGCAGAGATGCCTCTTGAGGGCATAACAGTCTAACCACAAGAAATCCCATTGAGTCACGACATTTTGAGGAGTTGAGTGTACACTACTTGAATTCTTCTAAGACTTCCTTTCAACTCTGTGGAGTTTTCTGCAATTGCCATGTAATTCTACTATCAATAGAGAAGAACACGTTAAACATCGAAAGGATTTTCTCACAACTTCTCAGCCCTTATTAGGCTGTGCTACACAGAGTATTAAGAGTTTCACAGTCTGTTTGAAGTGACTGTAAGTTATACCTGTTACGGCAGGAGTGCAAATAACCTTCCGTTATTTTGTTATCTGTTCTGCTATATAAGCTACATAGAAACTATGAAGTGCTCTCAAATTGAAAGACAACAACGCTTAGTTTTAAAGTGGGAATTGTCTATGGTATTAGCTGACCTAACATATTTCCTTGTTACATATCTAATTCTATTTCTGAAATGTTTTGGTATTATGGAAGTCAAATCACACCTTGGTTTCCAAATGTCTGCCTCCCAGTTCTCCCTACAAATGACAGCTTCACAGATTGTCTTCATAATGGAAAGACCAAGAATTTCCCTTTCTTTTTGTGTTTCTCCTGCTGTTCTAATGTGAATAGGGAAAGAGTACTACCAAATATTTATTTGAAGGTAAATAAGCTGCTGAGAAAAATTTCTTTCGGATCAGAGCAACAAGGCAAATAGGTTATTTCGGTTTACTCCCAAGCATCAAATATTCTCAGAGGATAAGGAGCAAAGATTTCACTTACTTTCCCCCCAATACTGAAGGTTTCAGCCCTAGAATATTCATGGGTGAGATGGAAACCATGTGAACAGCTGTACTACTACTGCTGAATGCAAAAGGTAGCAAAGAAGATGGCCAAGCACTCAGAAGATTAACCAAAAATAGAAGTCAACTTGATAAAATAAAAACAACCAAAAACCAGATATGCTTTAAAAGATTTTTTCCCTCCAAAATCTTTAGGTCAAGTTCAATATGAAATGTGATAGATGAAACAAACCCAAAATACCCAGAATGCAGTTAGTTCTTGTATTGCTACTAAAACAAGTCTACAGCACTGTTGCCTTTGCTCAGGAGATCTTTACCCATCCCTCATTTGACTAGCATGCCAACTTTTCCCTGGGAATAAGACTGCTATGTAATTTGCCCAAATAGGAAGATTTCTAATACAAAGGGAGGCAACTCAGCATGGTGCTATGTGAAATACAAAGCTGAAGGCTGAAGCTGGAAAATGACAAGGTTGGAGCACAGTTTATTCACATTCTCATCCTGTGATATTGCTTGCTTAGTTTGCTGTGAGGTGACCTTGGCACCAGCAAAGGAGCCCACAAGAGAACAGAGGTTTACAGTGGTTGGTGTGGGGGTTTAACAAGTTGTCTTGGGTGAAAATGGCTACAGACTGCTAATGGAAACAACAGAATCTTAGAAAAATAAAAGGAATACCTTTGCCTTAGAACAAATCTTGAGAAATGGTTCTAAGGGATTCAGCATATTGAGTCACAGCAATGTCCTCTCATTAGGAAACCACACAGTGTTGAGCTAAACTATGTTTAGAATTATCAGTGAGATAAAATATTAATACTACACAAATCATAGAATCATAGAATGGTAGGGGTTGGAAGGGACCTTTAGAGATCATCAAGTTCAATCCCCCAGCAGAAGTAGATTCACTTAGATCAGGACACACAGGAGCATGTCTCCTCTCAGGTACTACACAGAAAGACTACTACATTTACTAGCTTTTAATTAATTTGCCTTCAAAACTACTGTGTATGTCAAATCATGCATGCCAAGGATAATTAATAACTTATGTTTGACCTAACTGTGACTACGGATTTTTGGAATGAGGTTAATTGTCCACAGAAACCATTCTCTTACTATTCCAACTTTGTGACTTGCCCAGACAACAAATCTAAATTTCAAATGATCAAACACAACCTGGATGCTTACAAAGTTGAAAGAAATAGGCAATTTATATTTGTCAGTCTTCATCATTTTGCTTGTCTGAGGACAAAAAATTCCCGCCACTTAAATAATATTTACGCTACTTGACACACACAGGAAGTACAAACAGCCAGACAGCTGCAAGCAAATCAATCTCTTTGGATGCAGTTTACTAGCTTACTATTATATGCATATAATGAATAATTTCTGTGCTGAGAGGTTATCATCTAGAAGAACACACATTCCTTCATGTTTCTATTTAAGCTAAGTGCTACCTCAGTTTACGTAAACACCTGTATCTAACATATTCTCTGTAAACCTTCCTCCTCCATACTCTACTATTTTTTAGTTTCTAGAAGAATTTCACTATTTCAAGCTTTGCTCAATATTTTACGAAGGCAAGTAGCATTTATAAGGCAGATTTACAAAGCTTGCAGTCAGGTGGAATTCTGCTTGTGTGTCAGCTGAATGTATTTTCTTACTACAATATCTATATAGTTGCTATCTGCAGTCAGATAAACAGAAAAGTAATAGCACTAGGAGGCATGTGAGCAACACAGGGAAGTTATGTCTATTTAATGGGGATGGATTGTCCCCTGTGAAATTTTTAAAGCGTTAATATACAAAACAACGAATCACTGGTTGAGAAAGCAGACAGTTCTGTGGCAGAGCACACAGAAAAGCTGCTATCACCTCAGTAAAAGACATGAACCAGAAAAGTTGAACATTGACTCAGCAAATTAATGCACAAGCACATGCCCTCCCTATGCAATCAGGTGCAGCCCCTGGGCAACTAGGGGCAGCTGTTGGGCAACAGTTGAGTGACTGGACAGTGCTCTTTTGACTGAGTTTTAGGTAACCCTGCAAGGAGCAAGGAGTTAGACTTGGTGATTCTTATGGGCCCCTTCCAATTGGAGTTCTTCTATGTTGGCACAGACACTGGAACTTCGAATACTGATTTTCAGCTACAGTTATGAAATACAGAATTCCAGAAGCATTACTTTCAAGGTTACAGAGAGCTAAGGGTAAATTATTGCTTACTAAACACAACAGTGGCTCCAGAGCTAGACTATATAATGTCAATTTTCATTAATAACATCCTAAAATTAATTTGATTGTTAATGAGAACACAAAGAAATGAGTTGTCAAAATTGGTAAGAATTCTGTTGTCCACTTTAAAAAGTGGATATGACAGCAGTCAGGGATAGCTTTCTCTGCTAAGATTTCAAACATATATTACCTATGAAATCACACATGACTAGGGAAGTCAGCACACTATGTTGTATGTATATATTATATAGAGACTTAAGAATATTTTACATTAATTTTTTCTTTTAACGTACAGCTAGATGACAGCATCTGCTAGTGTGGTTGTCACAGTTGAAAAAATTCATTCCATATCATATTTTACGTGAAAGACTTAAATCTTTTCATTCATTATTATACCACATGCACTTACATGCATGTTTGTTAGAAATGTTTGTAGAAGTCCAGCCGCATTTTCCTTAAAGATATTATGCTTAAATTCCTATTGCTTTGTTTAGAATGCCTTCCTTACAAGAGAAACTTAATTTATTAAAAAAGAGATCAACACTACAATCAAGACAAACATGGTTTACTGTGAAATTGGGCAAAAGCACTGCAGCAGTTCTTTATCATTGCTCATTCTTCCAAAACGACAACTTTATGTAACACTAAGGAGAGCTGACTGCTTTCTATCCTGTTGTACTGACAGCTTTTGGCACAAGCAATTATGACTCAATTTAAAAAACCCAAGAGAAAGCATTTATGCGTGAACAGTAGAGATGGGACAGTTCCTTCTTAATCAGCTATTAAGCATAACAAAATGGCATTTGAGTTCTGTCTGGTCCTTCCTCACCTTCAAGATAATCTAAAGTAGACAAGTGAGAAAGGTTCAAAAAATGAAAATAGAGCAGTGAAGGAGTAGTCGTTGCAATGGAGAATGGAGACACTGTGGAGAATAGGTGACACTGTAAATCTTTTAGTGACAGAATGCTTATTCTAGATGAAGTAATACATGCTTTCAGTGGAAACAGCCATTTATTTTTCATGCATCTTTCCAAATAGGATAAACTGGAGGAGGGAAGTTGGTAAATTTTATCTGCATAATAATTCAGGCAGTCTGTGACAGCATATTTCTCACTGACTTCCCAACCTATTCTACATCCCACAGACTAAACTCTTAGAAGCCTGTCACATTAGTAAAAGCAGAAACACTAAGGTTGACCATTCTCAAATCAAATGATCTGCGACCAAACAAACTAGAATTGTAGCAATTATTTGTATTTAGGTGAACAAATTTTCATTTTTTTTCCTAAAACACAATAATTATCTTCCAGGAGCCATCCTGTGTGTTACCTGATTGCTGAATCTCTTGGTCCTGGGGTATGCAGGTAGTCTAAGGAAGGTATGTGCTAATTGTCACCTACCACTTCTGTTTTCCTAATCAATCACCTGGCTTCCAACTCCTGATGTCAGTTATACTCCTAAAAGGAAAAAAAATAATGTTAGTATTTCAATACTTCTGTGGTAATAATTGAAGTACCTGTAGACACAGAGACTCCTCATCCACCATTTCTAAATACTTCTCCAGCACTAGGGCAAGATTTGTAGAACTGTATGATATGTATTGCTTTCTAAAGGGAAGACATGAAGAAGCTGTGATGAGAAATAAGACTTGCTCCCCAACAAACATTTGCCAAGTCTTACAACAGTCTTTCCTGAAAACAGATTGTCCTTTTGTGATCAGATACAAGCTAAAAAGTAAAATAATAAAAACAAACTCTTCTTCTGTTGAATATCAAGGTTGCAATTCAGCCTTCCACTGACATTAGCTGAGCAAGGTATTTTATAATAGCCACTATTAAATTCAAGTCTGATGTCTTCACTTTAGGAAATTACTGTAGACACAATTTTTGCTGATCCATCACACACTCTGTATCTGTAACTTGGGCCACAACCATCCAGCACAGCTGACAGTGAATGCTGGTACTAAAGTTGCTCTAGTTTTTACTGCCACTGAAACTGTCACCACAAAGCATCACTGGGTTGAGAAGACATTTTGTATTCTGCCTTATACAGGGGTGCTTTCATTAGTGTTTTTAATCTTTAGAAGGTGAGATCGGAAGAAAAACACTAAAGAATTTACAATATTTAAAAAAAAATGAAAAGCATTTTAATAGACTACACACACATTTGTGCTGCTGACATTAGTATACATTCGGGACAACTTGCTTTGGAAATACAAAGAATGCTGACAGCTCTTAGTCTAGTCTCAGAAATTCTTGGGTTTATGTCAAAACAAATGCCAATAGCAAAACCGGTCATAACTTCTGATACTAATTTATATTACCTTTGTTGCATTTTCCCTCTTCTACCTCATGAGAGCATTAGTCTTTCTGGAATCACTGCAAGTTAGTTCATGGTAAATCCTACAATCTAGGTTGTCTTTCAGAAATATAAACCTTTGCTCTACACTTCATAGATAGATTGCCCACTGATTCTGTAAACCTAACTGATTTTCCTAAATGTTAAGAACATACTTGCTTCTTTTTATCAGATATAAATGCAAAATAATTAGTATTGATATATTAAACAAGTATTAATATAATATTCACACAAAATGTCTTTAAAATGCACCTAAAATTGCATATGCCTTAATGGAGATAATTAAGAGTTGAATCTTCCTATTCCGTATGCTTACACTTATGGCAGGTATTGCCATTGCTTAATACCTCATTAATTAGGTACTCTGATTTAAATAGCTGTCTAGGTATACATGGGTTGACCTCTCTGTTAAAGAATTACCTCATTTGGGACAGTTGACAGTAATCAGAAGGGGAATCAAATAGTGTCACAGCTTCAGAAGTGTGTCAGTGTCTTGCAAAATGTGACATGTATTTATTTAAGTCAGCATTTCTGAATGCATTCATTAGCCCTGGATTGTAGAAACAGATTTCTGTTACCAGGATTCCAGAGTATCTACAGCAAGAAGTTTATTTAAGCCTTCATTACAGCTTAATTGCATCCTCTTACTTCTATGTGCACTATTTTTTCTGAAGTCAAAACAAAACCAAGACAAAAATCACATTCAGTCAGAACTCTGTTGGAGAAGACAAATATGTTGGGGGAAAAGGATGGGAGTTTGCTTCATTATTTCCTTCTCAAAGAGTCAGACAGTAAAATTAATTTTTCCTTGCCCAAATTCTTTGCTGATACCAGCTTGTTATCACTGGAATATCTTATTGCAGAGAATCAGTAGTCTAGAACAGCTGAAGATCTGGCTCAGCCTGTCTTGGACAACACTTATTGATACTATTTATGCTATCCATGTCTGTGTATTATTTTTCAGGCTTAGCAGTTGAATTCTACTTCTAGATCTTAAGTCAGATATATATATCATCCTGAAACTGAGAATATCTATGTTCTGCTCCTTTAAGTATTAATTTGTTCATAATGCAATTACTTTTTAAAAGTTGGTAGGTAAGACATAACATGGCTTTTTAATTATTCTAAAAATATTAATATTAATCTCAAGTTAGGGTTTTTCGGTGACTCAAAGATTGTCCCATGATTTCATATATTATTGAGAAGTGACAAGGGGTTTGTTCTGAAGAACCGAGATGAGATTTCATATGTTATAGGGAATACCTCACTTCTGACTTTTCCAACCCATAATTGTTTAAAACTATCCTTTTTCAAAATATGTTCCACTAAAATAAAACTCACTCTTTTACTCTGTGTATTTGTATTTCAGTGAAAGGTAAGCTGATTTTATGTCTATGATCACTTAAACTAGAAAGAAAATTTTTCTACGGGATAGTAGGACAATGCCAGGTATGTAGTGTCCTGAAATGACTGAATAAATCCAAAATCTTGTATATGTTGGTAGCAGAGAAAGAAAGGTGTGGTCCATCAACCGGTGAAAGTATCTGACATCCCAATCACTTTTTTTTTATAAACCTTTGATTAACATTTCTCCTTAAAGTGCTGATCAGCTCTGGCTTTTGGGACTTTACGGAGCAATATCCTACATGATCCTCCATTGGGTGAAGATATACACCCTATCTGAGGAGCAGCTGACAGCATATTTCCATGATCTCTAAAGATCCCTTCTAACTCTGACCAGTCCATGATTCTACGATGGCCAGAAAATAATGGCATGATGCTTTCTTCAGTTTTAATTGTTTAACTCAGTTACACAAAATAATTCCATAAGGTACATCGCACCATCTTTTTTTCATTTAAGGATCCAGTCTTCAAAAGAGGAAAGTTCAAAGAGAAGTGATTGAGTTTAGATTCAGATAGTCAAATTTCTTGCAGCAAATGTTCATGACATCACTCTCAAAGTGTTGCTATAAGCTCTTGCCCTATATCATTTCTTTAAGAGATAATCATCTTGCTTTCAGTGACAGTAGTGTAGCAGTGTGCTGGGAAGGTAGTTTTTGTCACGTTTCACACTCTCTCCTCCAAAGACAGGTGGTGGAGAAACAAAAAGGCTTCACTCTAAATTGTACTTGCATAATATGCTAGTCATAAAAACTATGCTGGGCTCTGAAATAATCATGCCAAGGCTGCCATAAGCAAGGGTTCATTGACTCCTTTTTCTTCACAAACCCATTCATTCATTAATAGATTACTTATAGGCAAAAATTTTACCCTCAGCCATTATCTCGAGGAAGATTCATCTGGACATCTTCTCTGCAGGAACATGCAGGACAAGACAAAGCATGCCTCACAGGAGACACTCTGCAGAGTTCCTACAAGTTTTCATCAATATTTCAGTCTGGATATGGAATTTCTTGATATGGAATTTCTTCAAGTGAACACACCTCCCACATCCCTGAAGCTACAGCTTTGCAAGCCTGTAACTACAAGGCTGGCAGCATAATGAGCTCCCTGCAGACTTCTTCCTAATGCATACAAAAGGATGTGTAAAATATAAAGTAATATTGTTAATTAGGCAAGAAAAAAGCCTTTTAATTCTAGTCCCCCAAGCAGCTGGGCTGATAATTTCCACTAAGGGCACCAGGATGACCTTATCCCTGTGACACTTAGCCTTACTATGGAAAAACTGCAGTGCACAAATGCTTACATGGCGTTCTGAAACTCAACTTTTAATGCTGCTCAGAGACCGATGTCTTTTTACAGGAACATTCTCTACTCTCTATGAATGTAAGCTTCCCAACAAGTAGCCAGCTCCTTTACTGAGAATTACATTGATGGCTTTAATAGCAGAAATACAAAAGACAAATGTTGCACATGTAGCTGTTTCCTGGAGCACATTGATTAGAGATGGTCATCCATGACAGTCAGCGTACAAAATCAAGTTACTACTACAATCCCCAATGATCACCTGTTTCCTGAAACTCTTTACATTTTATAATTTAAACTTGTGCTGTCTGGGTTACCTTTAATAAATTAGGCTTATTTCAAGCCTTCTTAAGTGTCATGCTGAAATGTAAATTAAGAAAAGCTTATTAAAAATCAAACTGATCATCTCTAATTAAATAATTCTGAATGAAGAGACTTGTCAGGAAATAAAAGCCTGTAATAAACAATTTAATTGTTATGCAGCATTGAGAGCTTCCTGGAAGTTTTCAAGGGAAACTGTTTCTCTGGAAACATTGATAAAATAGAGCCCAAATTTCCCACAGAAATACAAATCTCTTAAGGTAGACTGGGCACTAAAAATCTCAAAACAAAAATCTCTGTTTCTGTGGGATAAAAGAGACAAGGCTTCAACTTCCTTTCTTGTCTTTCTTTGGTAACTGACTTTGAATTCATTCTCTTATATTAAATTGGCAGAGTTCCTAATACCCTACCTATTCTGGACCAGGAAGCTGTCCATCTGTCCTGGCTCAGTCATCCTTATTCATCAAGAATGTCTCAAAGTTGGACATTGTTTAAAATCTTGGACTAAGTATGACTTGGAATAGGACAGTTTTGAAATATCAGCTTCTGCAGGACTGAAATTGTTTTGAAAATCAACATAACTACCATTGTGACACATTTCTCTAAGTACAGATTTTAATACATTTTTGCTCATAAATATTTAAACTGAAAGTACAACATTTATAACTGAAGAGTAGTAAAGTTTATGTAGCTGAATAATAAGATTTAACATACTAAGGCTGATCAGAAATTTGAAAGCTTGTTACTTATTTATTTGGGTTTCCTTAAGCAGTATACTCAGCAGTAGTCTACTCAGCAGTAGTGTACTCAGCAGTAGACTGCAAGAGGCTTATATAAAGGCAGAAATATAGATAGGACCAAACTGACTTCAAAAAAATAATAATAAAAATTAAAAAGAAGAAAAACTTTGGGAAGGAGGGAGCATAAAAATTCCTTCACAATGCAAGTTCTGGTATCATAAGTCAGGCAAAGTTTCACAGGTCTTGAAGCAGAAACAACAGAATGAGAACCATGAGAAGAATAGCCCTGCTGAAGACTTTTGTAAGCCTGAACATATCTCCTGGGTAATTTGCTCTAAGAAATTTTGCAGTATATAGTATCTACTTTCACGCATAACTAAGAGCTGTCATGATTCACGTAAAGAGTTGCTGGAAGTAGTATAGTAATTGCAATCTTCCACCAGGGATAGGTAATAAATAGCAAAGATCTTCCAGGAAAGAGCACCTGCCTTGAGAACAGAACTGCTATCTCTGTCACCTTCCAAAAGCACATGGAGATCTGCTACAGTAATTTAACCTAGAAACAGGTAGAGACTTTGCTAGATAGTGCTTTGCATACAAATGCATGTAAGAGAAAGAAGCAACAGACCACAAAAGAGAATCAGATTATCAGAGCATTTTAGAGGGGTAACTGATGGTATTGTTAGAGTTTGGTGCCTACCAGTGAAAGTCTCTCTCCATCTCACATTTACACCCCATTTTTCAGCAAAGAAACAGAACTTGTAAATTCTTTGTGAAGAAGTAAGAGTGCATTTTTTTAAGTCCAAAAATTTACCTGCAGCATTTTTGTTCACATTCTTTCTTTTTCCACCTGAAACATCTTTATGTATGTTACAGCCTGTACATGACTTAACACTAGAAACCATGCATTCTCTGCTCTCTTCCTACCTTTTACATTTACAGTTCACAGGTGACATTACAGAAACCCTCAGAGGTTAGTTTCATTGTTATTCTGAAGATACGTATTTGGAGTAATGTGTTTCTCCTCTGAGACCAATACCTTCAGTGGCATTTTTATAAAATTGGTTCAGCACTGATGAGAATACACATGCATCAAACTCTCCTTCCAACATGCACTATTGTTCAGTATGAAATTCCTCCCTACTTTCTTTGGAGAATTGCTTGAAGCCTGAAACATTACACAGTTGTACAGAACTCAATAAAATTCTTAACTATTAAGATGTAATGCTTTGAAAGATAACCCATGAACTAAGACTTCAAACATAATTTTTGCCTACTACAGCTAAAATGGACTTTTATCAAATGCTTACTAAATGGCTGTAGAACAAAAAGGAAAATGATGAATACTTCATGTGGAAGGATTGAATTTTTCCTCTAATAAAGTAGCATTCATCATTTTCTTCCTCCAGTACTGTATTCCTGTAGTTTCTTCAAGTGACGTTTTTTAAGTTGGCCATTTCGCTTCACCATTATATCTGTCAAGCAACTTAAAAGAAATCAATAACCTTACTGGAGTCCACTAATGTTTCCATCTATTTTCCTCTTTGTCTTTATTCTGTCAGCAGTGATTGCTTACAGTGATTTCAAACAAATACATTCTGCAAGTGCTGCATTAACAGAATTTAAAATCAGAATTTACATTGTCAATTATGATACTTACCTCACTGAACAAAAAAATTAAGTTAATAACTTTCAAAGAGGAATAAAAAAGGCTCCTGAGGCAGCAGGAAATTAAATCACTCTATAAACATGTTTGTTTTAATGTGTGCAAGTAAGCTTTGATGAATATCCTTAAAAGTCATGCTACTGATTTAACATGTAAACTAGTTCATGAATCATCTCCCTCTTCTTGGGAGTGGAATAGAAATGGCGAAATCACTTGACAACAGCTTTAATGCATCATCAGAGATATAAACTTCCAAAGAGCACATCAACAAATGCAATCTCTTCATTCTTACTCACCCCACAATCTTCCCATACTTTGCATATTCCTCAAGGCTTCTCACTTTTTAAACCTCTCATAACTGGACATATCAGAGAAGGCAGTAAGGATCAGCAGAAAAGTCAACTCCAAAATATGATGAAAAAATGAAAAGATGCTCACAATCACTCTAGGAGCTTATTTCTTATCTGAAAAATGTAACAGTGTCCATTCCCATGTGGCTCAGAGCTGACTACCTAAAAGAACAAGATGTTTCACCTTACATGAAAGAAGGACAATACTACTTAGATTGCAGAGAAATAGATTTTCGTGTTTGTTTCTTCATTGGATTGACATACTCTGTTTCTCTAGACTGTGTCTGAAATCAGCTCTGGAAAGGAACTCTAAGCAGTATGGCTGGGAACTAACCTCTGACAGCAACAGGCAAGAACAGTCTGCAGTCTCATAATATATCAGTGGAGAGATACTAACAAGACTAAAGTAACCAATGCTCTAAAAATACAGAAGCAGCCCCCAGTAACAAACCAATCTCAATATTACAGGTTATACAAATCAGCTCTGTGAGATTAAAGTGATGATGGCAAAAGTCCATTAAATAACATCCTCTTAGACCATGTACATTTCACAAAACACAAACTTCCTTTCTCTTCCACTGATACAACAGTTCATTTCTTCCAGTCCACTTTTTGTACTACATAACATTTCGCATACATTCCTCTAGGTTCCTTGCAATGGTGTAATACATGAATATGGGACAGTCATGCGATAAAGGTTCTTACAGACCTTATTCTTCAGAGTAAAATTCCCATGGCTGATATTCTTAGATTGAGGTAGGATAGCCTTAAGTTATAGCTATTTGGTTTTGCTGAAAAGTGGAAATTCTGCTGATCTTTCCCAAAAGATCCCATTAAGAGTTGTGTAGATCTACTTTGCATGTAAAAGAGAGCAGAAAGGAATTTTAAACCTTAATCTGGGTTGTCTGCATTGTTAGGGAACTGTTAATGGAATACGCCTGGAAAGCATCCCATTACAAACTGGCACTAAAGATGCTTGTATCGTAACAATAAACCAGAATTTTTGTTTTCTGCCAAATAAAAATGAAGGACTTCTAAAAGAAGGAATTGACAAAGAACAGAGAGCAGATACAGACAGTAAATATGACCCCCAAACAAAGTACTGGATCAAATATCACCAAATCTATAGCCAGTCCATCTTCAGCTCTCCAATTCTCCTGTTTTTCTGCAAAACACATTCCTTGTCTGAGACTGTTAATAATTCACATTCAGAGTCTTCCATACCTCTCTTCAACAAGCATGTTTACAAAGAAAGCAAAGTATTGTATTAATCTGTTCCTGGAGGATACATGACTCGACTAACAGAGATTCAGATACGTAACTAAAAAAAACCCGCTAGTCGACATGGCATTGCACATCAGCAGGGAGGTGACAAAAAACAGACTTGTTAAAGTTATCAGCTGCTTTGATGAAAGTTATCCAATTAATTGCTTCTTATTCAGGTTTTGTAGGATATATACTTCAAATTGTCAATAATTATATTGAGGTGACAATTTGTGCTGATCTCTGGGGATGTTGTCAAGATACAGCATTGGCCATATCTTAATTTCTGTTTTTCAGTTGAGCAATTAAAAAAAAAGTTCCATTAAGAGCTAATGCAGTTAAACTGAACTTGAACACAAGTCCTTTTAGAGTGTTTCTAGGGCCTCAATATTTTAATATTTTTGCATATAGAGCTTAGTGCATATATTTCAATGACTGAAAATATTTAGTATTATTTTTTTAGGAGTGTAGCTCTTTATAAAACATTCTTACCTTTTCTTGACTTTAGAATGAGTTTAGAATATAGCATTCCCTTTCCCTCACCTTACACTCTGAAGCTATACTTTGACTAAAGATGGTGTGAGGAAGTTTGGTTGGAGGAAATAAGTTCCAGAGAGAAGTCAGAAAACATGACTAAGCAAAGAGTTTAATCCTACACTAAGTTTATTGCAGAGGGAGATGCAGAGGGAGCTTTCATTTGAACTACAGGCTATTTCTCATTCAACATTGACAAGTTTTGATTTCTTCTGGAAAGGTCTGGGAGTTGTCTTTAGTTAACATCTGCAACCCATAGAGATTACATTCACCACTACACACCAAAAAAGCTTGTCTAGCAGAAGCCACTATTTATTAATACACACACAAAGGGAAGTACTGATGTGCAAAGCAGTTCTGCCACAGAAAACACTGGGTAAATGATGCAGGAAATTAAAGAAGGAAGGTAAGGAATAGATCTTGCAATGAATCTCGACAGATCTCTTTTGGGAGAAGTCAACACGCTTCCCACCTAGTCAATGTTTCAGGTGCTGCACTTACTCTCTCAGTATCTATCCCACTGTCCTATCAGACTTTAGACATGTCTTTACACTCTAGTCAGTAATGGGGAAACAACAACAGAGCAAAAACCTAGGCTCCTGAGGTAAAAAATTATCCCTATAGTGGTACCACTAATTGCTTTCAGTAAAGAACCATAAAGAAACAGATGTCTGCTTTTCCTTTTCTAGTACTGAAACATTTACTGGAGGAAGCTCTGGATGTGAACTTTAAGCTATGAGTAAAAGGTAACTTGTATTGATTTTTTTCCTACAAATCTTAACAGGTTTATGCAGTTTTTCAAAGGGATGTTGACAGAATCCTCAAATGGATTACAATGGCAGAGAACAAAAAGGGAACTGTGATCTTTTATTGAAGAACTGAAAGCCTAAACTCAAAGACACTTCCAGCTTTAAAGAGCCTTAATGCAGTAGGCACAATTTTCACTTGTCAAGGTGTATTTCCTTTTTTGAAGTTCTGTTCTGGTTTGGTTTTTTTTTTTTTTACTGTCTGTAGAGCAGAATACAGACGCCAATGTGCAGAACATGGGCTCCTTATTTGATGCATCATAAAGTGGTGTTAAAGATCCAGGCAGCAAGTCAATGAAATAATTTGCAACTTCTAGTCAATAAATTTGGGTCTGAAGTGTTTGGAATCTCGCCCCTTTACTTACCTAGGTGCCTCTTTATGATCAAATAGCTGATTTGTCCAATCTTGTACAGAAGCCAGAACACCTCTAGGAGACAGTTGTTCAAATAAAGTCTTGTTTAAAAGAATTGAAACTCACACTTTATGATGAAGTCCTAGTTGCAGTATCAGCACTCACTAACGGCCTTAACAATGGCTGCCACATTATATTTGCAGAGGCAAATCTTCAGATTCAAGACCTGCACAAAGTACAAGCACGAATTACACTTGGTATTTTGACACTTCAGAATTATGTCAAGACTATAATTTTCATTACCTTTTGTTAAAAAAAAAACTTAAACGAATAAGAAGAAATTAAATATATAAAATGTTAACAAGACTATATTGTGGAGAAAAAAAAAAAAGTGTTTGGACATTTATACTTTCCTTCCAGAACTTATGCAGATTCTTAATTGCCAAATTTCCATACCATAGTTCGAAGCTTTTGTGTCTAAATCCACAGTTAAAGACTTTAGGACTAAAATGCTGTCTTAGGCCATTTATTTAGGTCATAAATGCTGGCTTAGACATATGTCTCTTTGAGTTATCTTCCTTGGGATTTTGATATTTGGATTTGAGTATTAGCATCCCTATCCCAAATGCCTCTGATCAGCATCAAGCTAATTATGTGTTGCTATTAAAGGAGATTACATGATACACTGACAGTTGGAAAGGCCTAATGACCAGCTGGATAGAAAAAAAATCAGTCTATGTTGTTGAGTAATAAATTTACCAGAATTTTTATAGGCTTCATTATTTCATTCTGTCATTAAAAAAAAACAAACAAAAAAAACCCAAAAAACCCACCCAAAATATAACTGGAAAGAAGTCAAGCTTGAGAATGCAATGAAATTTATACTCTCAGCATATTCATCATTAGTTATGCAGGTCAGTACTATTCAAAAGATGAAAATCCTTCTGTAAAACACCTGTGGGTATCTAATGTTAAAATAATGGAACCAAACAAATATGCATCCATTCCATATGTGTAATTCCTCAGAGAGAGGATGTTGAGACTAGAATTATTCCCATTATGGAGAACCACTTATTTCCTCCAAGTATTGCAGGACTTAGGTAACCAAGATGAATAACTAGCATTCATGAGAAGGCAACATAACAGAGAAGTTTATGTTACAAGGAGTTCTAGGTATGTGTGAAAGAAAGCCCTCCAAGAGAGGAAAATAAATATCAACTCAACTACCCCCATCAGCTGCACCAAATCTATTTAAAGGTTAACATTCCAAATCCTTTTTATTGCACATTGTATCATTGAATCCCATAATAACACAATTGAAAGGAACCTCTGAAAGTCATTTGGTCCAACTTTGTACTCAAAGAAGAGACAACTCAAAGCACATTGCTCAGGCTTTTAAGTAATTCTTCATTTTACAAAGTTTGATTCATAAATTTCAGTTAAACAGGTATATTCAAACCTCTTAATAGAAGAGGAAAAAAATAATGCACAAAACCCAAATTCCTCCTTTCAGATAGCAATGAGCCATTTGGAAAATTTAAACTTTGGCTTTCTGCCCTGTCTTTTGAAATGAAAACACCACCTAACTCTCTGAAAAAAAAAAGAAAAAAACACTTTGGCAATTACAAAACTCCAGCATAGCATTCAAAATACATAAGAGGAGCCTAGGCTAGTCCACAGTTCAAATAAGCTTGTGTGTAAACAACCAACAAAGTTATTCCTACAACGAAACCTAAAGTTACGAAAAGGTAACCGGTTAACTTGTCAGGTTTTCCTTTTTCTAGCCAAGAGCTTGCTGATTCCTGTGTCCTTGTATTTCCCATTCTTTCTCTGTCAAGTCAACGACACTTCCTACATGGGTATATCAGAGATCAAAATCACTGGGGTTTGTGTAAACTCACCCTTTAAATCTGCTTTTAGAGCTTTGCAACTTAACATTGAAGTCATGCCACTCATATGAATATCAACAGAAAGTCTGTCCAAAAATATCCACCCTACCTCAGTTCAGCTTTTTCCACATCATGAAAAAAAGATTCCCCCATCTTATTGTTAATATCATTGTTATCCCTAATCTCTACTACTTTATATTATACTCACAATGAGTTGTTTTAGAGATTGATTAATAATCGAAACAGAGCTGAGGCATTTAATCAATCCGAACAACAGATTATTGCTTTGTGTACCACAAAGAAAGACAGATTATCCTTTTATTATTGATTAGACTAGTTACATTCCTGCCAGTTCCATAGCCTTTATTTCTAAATATTTTTGCTCAGCAAGTTTTCAACTTGCACCAATCTTAAAGACGAAAACATTTCTTGGAGCTTTATACATATCAATCAGCTTTCTATTGCAATCCCTCTGCCTTTCTTGGATGTTATAATAGTTGTACAAGACATTAGCCTATTTACAATACCTGCTTCCCTCATAGAAAATATATTGAGACTACTTGTACCTTTCAGAGTCTTTTCCATCTTCCCTTTGTTCAGATACAATACATTCAGTCTTTACTGTAAACACTTCCAGAAAAGTGGTTACAATTTACAGGTAAGCACTCAAGTTGCATCATTTCACAAAGAGGCTTGGCACTAGACTGCACAGATGAGAAAATGCTGCAAAAAGAGTAGATTGTACTACAAAAACTGGATAACGCAGTACACTTCAGTAAGAATAAAAAGAATTGCTTTAAAATGAGAACTAGCTTGACTTGAGCTAAATACACAGAATCACCAACACAAACTACTAATACTGTGTCATATGCAAAACATAAGGCAAGCCTTTCACCTTCCTTGGTAGTATCTGTATCTACACATATATAAGATTCACACAAGCACAGCAACAAAGTAAAATCTTTAGAAAAGATGTTCTGGGGAAGAAAAAAAAATCTTTACATTGAAAATACATGTTAATAATGTTCAGACTGTAAGAAAAGCTACTAGAAAGGTAAAAGGAGAACAAAACTTCCAGAGCCACTGAAGAATACAAGAATGGTGGCTTTTCATTGCTGCCAGGGAAAAGCAGGCAGTTCTCTTTCATTAGAAGTTCAAGATGAACATGCAATTTAATGTGATTCTGGAAATATTTCACTAGAGATTTTAAAGCAGAGATAAAGATTTATAAGACAGTTCAGTGGATTAGATGACTTCTCAAGTTTCCTTCAGCCCTATTTTTTCTGATTATGTGAATGCTTTCAAAGAAAATATTTACAGGTATTTTTAGTGCTAGAATTGTTTATTGTCAGATTTACCAGAGTGAAGCAATTTTAAGCAAGACATTTGTATTAAGAATTTGCTCTTTAACCTTGACTTAGACTACAGAAGTAGAAAGCTATCATTCTCTGCTCAAAGTATCTGCATGATATGCCAAGATACTCATAGGATATTGAGGCAAAAGTGTAAATGCAATTCCCCATTGTTGTGGCTTAAGAATATTTTGTGCTAACCTCAGTATACAAAAATTGTATTCTCTAAAACTGGAAGATCTCATTTCCCAAGTGAGTTCCCATTTTCCACTACAAAAATGATGATTCTTCATAATTCTTTTGAGAGATAAAAAAGATACTGGTTTAATCTTGCTTATTTACCAGTGTACCTATTTTTGTTCAGACTATGCTCTTCTTGAGTGATCTGTGTGGATTCACCCTTTCTGAGACTACGCTAAAGTCCAAGCAAGATATGGTCCTATTCATGGGTGTGACTTTCCCTCTTTAACTGCAGGCCCAAGAAGCAATTAATTTAAAAGACAATATTTACTGATTAGAGCAACACACTCCTGAAAAAACAATATCAGTTAAATGATAATCCAATACACACAGTTGTTATTATTAAGTTAGAACGTTGTCATTCTGTGCGACTACTGTGGAATTAAATCACTCCTTAGGCACTGTTCACAGCTGTGAATACTTGAGCATGTTCCTAGCAAGTTCTCCTAACAGAGAAATGACAAGTGTTGGTGATAAAACAGGAAACTAAAGCATCTGGCTTACAAAACTTAAAACTCAGACTAAGACTCAATACTTCCATAGCCCAAGATGAAGCCTCGGTACTGCCTATGCTAAATCTCTGGTGAGAGCAATGTTATTAAACACCTTAGGGCACAGATTACTGCTGTGCAGCAAAAGAGCAAAGGGCTCCTTTTCCGAATCCGAGCATTGGAGTGTCAGGCTGGCAGTTGCTTCTGTGAACAGGGAAGACTCAGGGCACTTTAAGGGCAGCCAGTACTGCTGGAAAAAAGAGGACTGTGTTCTAGAAGCAGCAACCAGCACTCATTCTCTGTGCAGCAGCGAAATAGAAATTTCACTCTCAGCAGCTTTATTCTCAACCCTTGAAGTTCTCTACCCTGCTTTGCTACTTCTCATCCTTTACACTTCCACAGCAAAGGTTTTATGCACCTGATCATTTCCTCTTAGATCAACCAAATTCTTCCTGTAGGGCTGAAAAGCCTTGCAGCTTACATCACACTAAACTAAAATAAATCAGCTTTGAGAAGCACAGCATCTTTCAACAAGACAGGAACTGAAGCATGTTTTTTGCCAAGAACATCTTAGTTTCAGGATTATGCATTAAGTTGGCCAAAAAAAGAAAGACAGTTTTAAACCATTTATAATACAAAAAAAAACCACCAAAACTGTTCCCACCCAGTATAATTTTTTTTTTTATTTCATAATTCTAACAAAGCACTCCCTGAGGAATTTCTCTCTTCTCTCCATTCTGGTTCAAACCTATCATGCAGTGAAGCCAGCCTCTCCCTCTAGATAGTATCTTTTCTCTTAGAAGAGAAAATTATTCACCTTATTTTGCTGCTTGTCTAACATGTCTGGTTAGCTTCCAATTATTTTACTTTTAATTTAAAATGCACTTTCAATATCAGATCCCTGTCATCCATTCCATATTGATTTTCTGTTGCCTTTTTTTTTAACAGCAGATAACAATGTTAAAATAGACTAAAACAGTTCTCTTTAACCAAGAAAAGAAAAAAAAAGATGTAGGAGCAGGCTTTGAGTATTGCAGGTGTCCCTGGGAAACAACTGAATAATAAGATGCCAGAAACTGTCTGGTGTACTGAAGAAGAAAAGTCACAGCACAGTGTTGAGAACCTACATTCAAGAAGGGACCATGCCTTATCCTTCCTAGGAAAGGTACCAGAGTTTGCAACTATTCCTAAGAGGAACAAGTTGTCTGAAAGCATGCCTGGAACAAGGAGTTGTCCTGAAAGGATGCAGGAGAAGAATCAGGAGGGGACAGAGATATTTATAAATATTTTCTACTTGTGCTCTTTCGCACCAATATAATGTATTTAAATATTGAATTACCAAATTCTTTAATAAATTTGGCTTTTTCATTTTAAAAACCTGAACACATGAAAAACATGAACACGCTCATCTCAAAGTTCTGGTCACATCAGATTCTGACTATATGAGTATTACTCACTAAATGGTAATAACAGCAGCACCTTTATGCTTCCAATCCAAGGTTGCAAATATAGATCAGTTTTATTTCAGTACTACCTCTGTCTATGGAGAAACTGATAAAGTGTTCAGAGTTAACGGGCTGTAATTTGAATACTATCCCAGTAGATTCATTGCAATGGCTCCTACTCAACTATCATTTGTCACTAGTTCAATTGAATAGGACATTTTATCAATGACTTTCGTTACACTGTTTGGTTTCTGCCCTCTAATTAGAAAGGACTGACTTGCACATTTTTCTCCCTTTCCCTCTAAATATTTGCAACAACTATGATTGTGATAACATTTACACATAATTCAATCAACTAAGCTATGCAAAATACCAGTTGAAATGGAATGTTTTATATGTATATTAAGAAACAAGGCCACAAAAGATGTATTTTCTAAATGTACTTTTTCTACACATTATGTCCTGCCAGACATTTATATCGACAAGGCTGTTAGGTGTTTTCTGAAATATTAGTACCAATCCATAGATCAGACAAAGTTCATATTTTTCTATGAATCTCATACTTTAAAGAACCTCTGTTTGGCTCACTAATAACTATGATGGGAGCAGGAAGCAGATTTCTCATTTACAATATTATTATTCCTCTGAAATGGTGGCACCAGTAAAAGGTTACATAGGTGGTGTCACCTACGTAAACACCACAGATCCCTACTACAAAAAAAGCTTATGTATGACTCTCTTTTCGGTACAGTAAATTTTTATTCCATTATCATGATAAACCGAGGCACGCATAAGACTGTTGCTTGGGTCTTTACCTATAAATAGTGACAGTACTGAAGTACTAACACTGAAGTAAGATTTATTTCATAAGGAATGCATGAAGAAAATGTTCAACCCCATAGAAGATCAGGAATGCTCTGCATACACTAACTTGAATCACAAATTCACTTTAGAAACTTCAGACTGTTCTGTTCTCAGAACTTTCTTCGGCCAAGTCGTCTTGCTGTGCAACTGTAAGACTAATGATATGCCTTTGGAAATTGAAATTGGTTATCTTCTCACGGTGTTGGTCTAATTATGCTTTTAATCTGTGGTTTTTTTCTTTCCTCTGTGGTTCCACTCCTCTAGCAATTGCCTTTTCACCCACTGTTTTCTTTCAGCAGTCACACTTCTCACCCATGGTTCTGTTTATTGGCAGGTTTAAGAATATGTCTGGAAAGTATTTTGCAGACAAAAGGAGTCATCAATCCAAATCAACTGGAAGCTGCATGGATTAAGTTAGCACAATACAGAAATCAAGTCAATAAACCTACTGAAAGGCAAGCTAACATTAACTCAAATTCTGGTTTATATTGCCCATATTGCCTCAGCTTCTGGTTGGCTCCATGCTAGCTTGGCAGACATGCCTGTCTGCCTGAAAAATGCAGGAGACCAGATTTATTTTCTGCTCCCTATCTGCAATCATCTCCAGAAGCTATTGGTAACAGACATGCAAGACCGCAAAATTTGAAGATGGACAACAAAAAAAATTAGACCAGAACTCTTTGGCAACACACTGTCCTCAGCATCATGTTCTAGTCTGCATGTTTACCCTTACTGCTTGCTAATCATGAGTCATTTGTTTTCTGAAGGCTGAACATTCATCTCTGGTAGAGCCCCTTGGAAAAGCAATCTGTTTTATTGTGTGTTGCACAGTTTGGTGATTTGTTTCTATTATATATTGGGACAGAGATTTTTAGGCAACAGTATTAGGGAAGGTTGGAGGGGAAAAGATATTGTTAAAAACCCCAGAAGTTAGGATTTCCAGTTGCTGTAACTATTTTAAATATCACAGTAGTTTGGATTGGAGAACTTGAGAGAGAGGAGGAGTAGAACAAACAGTACGCACCTGCACACAACCCACCCTCCCACCTCATCTGTGAGTCCAAGTCTTGAGTCCAAAACTCTACATGACCATAACAATCAAACAAGACAATTCTTATATTCCAGATGAGTATAGTGTTTGCTTGCATCTCTTCCATCATGATACAAAAAGTATCATTGAAAAGTGCAAGTCTATCACTCAGAATAAGAAGTTAAAAGTCTTTATGCAATTAGATGACTTCATCAAACCAGCTATAAAAGCATTCACTAGCTAATCCATCTTGTTCTTCAATTATCTAAAAGCAGCTACTCATAGAAAAAAAAGGATTTCCTTAAGTTTTGTCTTTTTGCTTTTATTTATTTAAATAATTGATAAGTTCCAGAGAAGGTTCTATAATCATGTAACAAAACATTCTTTAAGTTCTTCACTATGTTACCTCATAATCCTGGGGTTTTTTTTGCTGTTAATATCACCTCCCACCCTTATCAGCCATGTATTGTCTGTGTGTTGATATGAAGACTTTGTTAAAGGTCAGAGTGAGATTGGAAGGCATAGTTATTAAAACAAAGAGAAAGATTGCCTAATTTCCATGATTTGAGTTTCTCATTATTTACTACTACTTTATAGGCAAAAGGGCAGAATTATTCATGATAATGGAGTACATTATGCAAGTTATCTTTCAAGTGGTTAAACTAATTTAAGCTTGATTCATTTTCTTGCAACAGTTTGCCTAGACTCCTAGAAAACACTAACTGCGAAGTCCTCATTTATGTTTTCTAAAAAAAGTCTGTGTTGTCTATCTTTCTGTTGTTCAGGAATTGCTGTAAAGAGACCTCCTACAACCTGGAAGATGGATAAAGCTTAAAAAAATTACAACTAACCTTCCCTAAAACAACACTTCAGATAAAAAATATCATTTTTCTATCTATGGACCTTGTTATGTAAGAAATACATTTGATTTTGTATGTGTATTCAAGTATAAATTTTGCTTTGGGGGCATTGGGAGTTTCGGGTTTTGTTTTTTGATGGCCTTTGTTTGCTTTGTTTTGTTGCTTTTTTAAAAAAAACAACAAACAACAAACCAACCACAAACCCACACAGAAAAAAACACCCCAAACCTACAACTCAGAAACCAAGATTGCCTTGTCTGCATTCACATGTCACCTGAAGGGAGAGGCTATTTTTTTCAAGCTAAAGTAGAAGCAAAGTAAATTCAATTTGCTACATTTGAGACTTTGTTCCACTCACAATAAACACATGTTTGGAGAGAAGCTTCATTACTACATCAGGATTCATTCTGGTGTGAAAGAGGAAGTGAAATGAGCAGATTTCTACATGGTATGGGTGTTGGAATTCAACCACATAGAAGTTCTGTTGTGATGGCAGACAATGAAGTCGGAACAACAGTTTTTCCTGTTTATATCTAACTATTTTCAAACTAAATAGTAAATAAAAGCCGGATAAATCTCTCCTAGAGATACAGAATTGTGCTACTTTTCTCTCTCTCATCTTCACCAGTCTTCAATTATAGATCTAGGTCTCCAATTATAATTCCTCAAAGAAACAAAGGTAGTAAGAAAGCTATTCTGTAGAGCAGTGAGTCCCTTAAAGTTAACAATGGCTGGTCTTGACTGCTTTGATCACTGAGCTGTGAAGCAATGTGAAGAAATGGATCCTGTACAGAACCTCTCAGAACAGTGAAATCCTACATGACAGGGAAGAGCAGTGTGGTGGTTTAGCCCAGTGTCCATCAAGTCATAAAATCACCCCTCCTCCCAAACTAAACAGGAGAGAGAGAGAGAGAAATACAACAAATGGCCTCTGAGTTAAGGACCACATATCCCAGGGGAGCCTTTTCAGCGCCTCCTTCTCCACTGACCTTGGTGTCTGCAGAGATGTTTTCACATTCTGCCTCCCTGTTGCTGCTGCAGTTTAGCAACTGCCCAGTAACTTCTCCTTCTCAGATATGTTATTCACAGAAGCATTACCTCCACCACTAATTGGCCAGGCCTAGGTCAGGTGCAGGGCTCAGCTTAGAACTGACTGGCTCTAACCCTATGAGCTGTAGGGGAAGCTTCTGGCAACTCTTTGTTTGAAGAAGCCACCCCTGTAACCCCCCTGCTACAAAAAAGCTGGCTCAGGCAAAACCACTACAAGCAGACATTTAGAAGCACGATTTTTTTTTTAAACATGCATGATCTTTAATGTGATTTTCTAGTTATCCCTAAACATTGAGAGTGTCTCATTTCCTTATATTCTACTAGGGGGATATCTATGAAAGTCTTTAGGTACAAAAAACATACTCCGAGTCTTTATTAGTTCACTATGTGAGGGAAAATGCTAGAGAAACATTACTGCAGACAAGAACACATGCTTATCTGTCTGAAAGAAGTTTTTCTTCCCTCTCCAAATCAATCCAACCTACAGAAGATCCTCTTGAAAATTACAAAAAAAAAAAAAACAAAAAAAACCAAACAAACCTCCTTCTTTATGTGGTCAATAAAGTCATTGCAAAGAATAAACACACAAATGGAACTCCTACAGAATATCCCGTTCAATTGAAAGCAAGTGCAGAAAAATAACACACTGTTTGGGATAGAAAATTGACTTTTTAAAGTCTTTACAGAAGGGGAAGTAAAAGAAAAACGATATTCGTAGTGCAAATAACGTTTTGTCTGTGAATATTTTCAATTTCTTGTACTGACTCCAAGGTATGTTTCTCTCAGGACTTGCATATCAATGATAGTGAGAGAAAGAGATCACAATAAAGCAAAACTGTTCCAGAGGTCAAGTCCAGACTATTGGCCAATAAAGCTTGCATATCAAAAAATGATGGCCAGATATTAATCCAATAAATCTCTCTTTGTGTTTTATTTTGAGGTCCTATTTCATCTATCATCCTTTCTACTACACAGTATAGGCACTCCTCAGTCAAGATCAGATCCCATCAAGTAGAGACACTGTAATGGATTTCCCTAGTTATGGAGCACAGATGTAAATCTGTTTCATCACCTATCAAACCATTTCCAAATCAGCTAGCTACAGCAAATCTTGATGAAATAAAAAATATAGCATATGTGGTGGTGATAGTGGTGGGAAGGTCTTTCTCAACAATTTTTTTCTTTCTCAACAAAATTCAGTGCCTGCCTATCATAACACCAATACAAAAATAAAAGGAATCAACCTTCCACACTCTGCTTTAGAATAATTTTCACTTTGGAAACAAATCAAATACATTCATGTCTCACAGTTTTAAGAAGTTGAGTGTTGTGGGATGCATAGGGTACAGCTCCATCAAAACTGCCAGCTCTGGAAAGGAATTTAAAAGCTGGGCAAATAGATCCAACTCAGTAAGGCAAAGCTGGCAGCATTTTTCCCCACTGTGTGCCAAAATGCCAACGTCAGCCTGTGAGTCAGCTGTACGCCTCTATGTTCCCTGGCACACTAGGAAAAAAGAAACATTATCAGTGCTACTGCATAGGGACCAGTAATGATATTACTGATATTGCCTTCATGCTCAAAGTCACAGCAGTAGTACCTGAAGCCTTATATTAGCTTCTCTGTGTTTTCTTACTTTACCCACTGCTGTAAAAGGCAGAGACAGACAACGAAAGCCACAACGCTGATTATATATTCATCACAGCTACTACAGCCTGATACAATAAAGTTGGTGCCACAGTGTCACTTGTCACTTTCAGAGAATGAGATGAAATGATGCCATCTGTGAAAGAAAATAAAATGGGGAAGTGAGTCATAGCATACTCTCATAAAATGTCCCAGCCACTTTGGAGCTGGAGAGAAAATGATGGAGAAAGGGTAATCAGAAAGCCACAGTACTTGTGATTACCTCTTAACACATATATAGTTTGGTTTAGTCTATAGAAGTGTCACTTGATAAACCTGCTATGCACATCTGCACTGCTATCGTAGTTTTGTTATACCTGCTAAACATATCTGTATTTTTACAACTGTGTTTGCCTGAAGGACCTGTAGTAGCAGGGTCAAGGATATGCTTTGAAAATTAGAATATCATTAAGCAAATTCACATTCATGTGAACAATCAAAAGATCATTAATTAGAACTTGATTCATTCCAAAATACACTATTTTACAGTTGATGAAACAAATCAACTATTTGCACCTTGAAAGCTTTCAGCATCTGAATTTCCTTTTAGGAAGTTATTTGGACAAAGTGAAAAATCTAGCACAAAGTCCATACTGAAAATTGGTGTCCAGGTTAAAAAAAAAAAAAAAAGTCTTTGAATTCTATTTACCATTCTTCTTTTTTAAATACAAATGTACAGTTATGCTATAAAAACTAGGAGTAACATAAGCTTAAAAATCAAGCTTTTAAAAGAGTGAAATAAGTACAATGAATTTTTTTTTTCCTAAATGATATAAACAAATTTGTTGTGATATCCAACAATGACTAGTATAAAACATGCCTCAATGCTATGGAGGAAAGTATGTGTTTCCTTTAATAGCTCACCTAAAATCATGCTGCCAAAAAGTCTTCGGCTTGACCACAGGTGCTGAACTGGCAAGGTCCTAGTACTATCTTTGTTTATAACAAACTGGCTCCAACTCCAGTCTTCAACTACCAGGCACTCCAGATGTCCAAAGCCAATTTCTCATTGTTTTTCACCACTTTGCACATCACTCTGAATGTCTAATCTAGTCCACATATTTCCAATAGAAGACAAAACATACAGCTTTTTAAGGATACTATTGTTGTGGTAATTTACAGATTCCATTGGTTAGCTCTCTTTGTCCTAGGTAACAGTAATTTGTATCACACTGCATTAAATTGCTAAAGGAGACATCAGTTATTTTTTAACAGATGGTTGTTTCTGAAGGTGAGAGTTTAAGTTCTTACATCATTCAGCACCAACAAACTGTAAAAAGAATCATAAACCACAGCATGTTTTAGAAAAATCTTACCAGCTAGCAGCAATTCAACAGGAAAAAAAGTTTGTATGAATGCCATTCAACTATATTACACATATACATTCAAGTTAAGTGGCCAGATACTGTAAAACCAATTTCTAATTGTTGCCGAGATATTTGATGAATTGCTCAATACTGTGAACATGGCTCAGATTGCTAAAAGCTTACCAGATGTTGTAAAGATATTTATTTTCTCCTTTATGTCACATGGCATTATCGATTTAGTTTACTAGATTCTCACAAAAGCACCGAAAAAGGGCTATGCCAGATTAAGCTACAAGCCCGCAATTACAGATCTCTAAAAGATATGACTGAGTGTTTCTACCATGACAATGAACAAATGACTGAAAAATAGAGAACCTATTTGTTTTATTTAATAATATTTAATGGTATACACTTGAATTTATGTCTGCCTAAGAAGCATCTTAATAGAGTAACTTATCTTTTTTTCATTCTTACATCTAGTAATTTCAAATAATGAAATTACAGATCTGAATAAAATCATTAAGGTGACCTAAAGATTTCCTCACCTATAGTAAAGTCATCACAGTTAAAAGAGTTGCTAGTCCTCTGCTAAGCCTTATCCTGCTGCCAAGCATGTTTCACGTGCAAAATGGTGAGAGCTGGCTGAAAGCATAGTGCAGCTAAGAGCAAGTAATCTCAGGTGGTGAGCACCATCTTGTTAACTTACAGATCAAGTCACTTCTGAATGACGTCAAACCCTTTCCCACTCCCACAAAAGCCAAATATTGATCTCTATCCAACAATAGTGGATTTCAGCAAATTCAGTCTTTGAATAAGCCAAAACCTACAAGTTCAACCAAGTAAGTTAGCTATAAAAGTCCTGCAAGCTGTGGCAGGAAGAAAGGCTTTTACTGAATAGCACATTCTTCAAGACATCAAAATCCTAATGCAGATCAAACATTCATGCCTTCATGGGGTCTGTTGCATGGTAGTACCTTACTGAAATGTCACTGCTCTATGCCTACAAAGGAGGCAACTGTCGACCTATACAGAACATACAAAGAGAATCAGAAATATCACCATGCCTGCCACTCCTCCACAGGACAACTGACTTCTATTCACTGCTCTCACTTTGCTGCTTCTCTCTGCCCATGTTTGCGTTAGTGATAGCAGATGCCTGTTTCTGGTAAATAAATAAATTGTAGTCAGCAGAAAGCCTGACGCTTGGGACCACTGCCATGGCGAAAAATGGAATCCTTAGGAAACAATGTTATATATAACAACATTGCATCTGCAAAATCCCATCTAAAATTTAGAGCCCGGTATCCTTGACAAAGAAAGCCATCAGTTTCCTTTCTTATGCCTGAAGCTTTGCAATCACTAGGCTTCTGAACTGTATGTTTTTCATTAGTCTTATGCTTCCAAATATAATCTATTATTTGGCAGCAAAAGCAGCAAAACATTTGTTAACTCTCCGTACAGCTGCAACCAATTGGATTTCTTTAAAATGGTATTGGAGATCCAACAGTCCTCTATCATGTTGATTTTTCCATGGTAACAGGGCTGTATTTTTTTCCTTTGGGGAGTGGTGCTGGTAAGATCGGGATGAAGAAATGCATTTCCTGTATTGTCTGCTTTTGCAATTCTCATCCCTCCACACATGGATAGAAGGGATTAGATCACTCTCCAGAGTTGCATACTATCATTTTTTTTTAATGTGTATTTGTATAAAACAATCTTTTCTCTTGGCATGTAAATATAAATAAGCTCCAAATTATATTGTTATATCTAAACACGAAGAGGACACTGGAGATTTTACTGAAGCCTTTTACCTAGAATCTCTGAAAGGAAACCAAGCAAATAAGCTTCCTTTTCAGACAGAAGAAGATGGTATGGCATGTAGGTTTGCTGCAGAAACAAATGAAAAAAAAAACTTGCTGTAAATAACCTAAGGGCTAATATTAGTGCTAGGCTAGAAAATTGGCTATGGAAAAACTGTGGACATGTAATTATATGATCAAATATCTTAATTTCAAACAAAAGATTACAGATATTTATATTATTAAAAAAATAAAATCCCATAATAACATTTGTGCAAAAAATACAGCATAGTACACGCATGACTTCATACATTACAAGTCTGGCAGAAAACAGAAGAAATGAACAAATATCACCTGAAAATATCTGGTTTTCTTAGGGATTGCTAGTACCAGATGAGTGCCAGACTTGGCCCACACTTGCATCTCAGACTCACAGTTGCCCTATTGCAGTGCCACTAACCTCAGTGTCCTAAGACCTAGTAAAGCATCATAGAATCATTTCAGCTGGAAGAGACCTTTAAGATCCTTTGTCATGCTTACTCTAACAGACAGAGAGGCTTTACTAAGGTAGTTTGATCCTGTTTGAAAAAGAGAGTTAAAGAAAACCAGAGAATGACATTTGGTGCCTGTAGTCTTGAAACTATAGCTCCTGAAGACAGTGGAACACCTGCAATGGCAAATTCATGTTTTATTTCAAATTAAGCTTTTTAGCAGGTATTATTGAGTAAATAATACAAGTAAAATAAAAATCCAAAAGTGGTAGGTAGGTAGCAGATGAACTGACAAGATCCAGCTGGGCACAGCAAGGGAGGAATTCCTCCTTTTCTAAATTGCAATTTACTTTTGCAAAACAGTCAAGGAAAATAAACAACAAAATGCAGTTTTTGAGAGAATCGAACACAAAGACATTCATTGGAGCTATTTAAGAGCAAGAGGGCTAATTTGTCAAACACAAAATTTAACTTCTGGTTTAACGCTGAATTAAAAACAAACAAACAAACAAACCACATCAACCTCTCCAGAAATCCACAAAAAACCACAAGAAGCCTGAGTGGCAATGTAATTGCTTTTGTTTGGTAATACTTCAGATAAGGACTAGAAGGGCTAAACGAGTTTATCTCACAAGTGTGAAACAAATCAGGAATGCTGTGGTATATCTTTGGCTTCTCAGAAAAGTATTGTCATGATAAGCTGAAATTTCTCACCAGGTTTCTATGAATTTTGTAGAGTTTACTCAACATATATTTGGAACTCAATGTATTGGAATGAGTTAAATGATTTATGTAAGAGGTAGGAGAGAAACTATAATGCTAAATTAAGCTGTATTTTGCTGCTTAAAATCCATCCCAGTATCTGACATTGATTCTTCTGTTTGACTTCATCAATATTGAAGCTAGTCAACTTTAATAGACAGACATCTCATAATGTAGTTTCTGGCAATTGTTCTCATCTATAATAAATTTTCTTACACATTACAGTTTAATTAGCTATCCAGAGTATTCCTACCAGCTGAAAAACACTAAGGCAAGCAGGATTTGACAATATGATTATTTATCAGCCAGTATAATAGAGAATTTTTTTTAAAGGATTATATAAGTGTTACCATTTTGAGGATTTAAGGACAAAAGAAAGTTAAAATACATAATTAGAACAATACAAAAGAACTGACAAAGATTAGACAAAATACTCTCGGGGCATCGATGAGTAATTTATCAAAATAGGTACATAATAAAAGACACTCAAGACATAACGGTGTCCAATCAGTCCTTCTCTAAGTTCATAAACAGTACTATTCTGCAAGGCATTTATGCAAAAAAAAGGTTTTTGGAATAAGGAGAGACTTTCCCCTGGGGTTTTCACCTCATCTAGCGTCTTGCAAAGCCAAAGTAAGTTTTGCTTCCTTCACCTCCTGTTAGCTCTGCAAGTCAGTCTCTTCTGAAAGTAGACCAATTTCAACCATCTAGGCCAGCACAAACATATTGAAGGCATCGGTTTTGCATTAATGCAATTACAACTTATCTTTCAGAGCTGACAAGACTGTGTATTGGTCTTTCCCTGAATGACTTTTCAGGGAAGGCAATTGAAGGAGTATTTAAAAAACAAATAAACAAACAAACTAAACTCAGAAAACTCGGCACACTAGATATAGGTTTTTTTTAGTCACTACACCACGTACATGGAAGCCTATTATAACATTTTAAAACCCACTTTGAGAGGCACAAGCTGGTGACAGTGTCAAATTTCATCTTTACTAGAACAAGAGTGATTCACAGCAGATGTCTCATAAAATTCAGTCTTGGCAAAACATTGCTGGATCCGTATGTGTCCCATTAGTTTTTTTTAAAGGTTTTAAAGCATGAAATACCACAAGGTAGAATTATACAGGCAGACAGCACATGATCAATATTGTTACGTTATGTACTTCCTTTATTATCTCAGTAATAACTACTAACTTCAAAGTGCACAACAGATTTCTTTGCATGTTAAGTGTGTTTCTGTACATTGTTTGTTCTGCAAAAGGACATTGGATTAATTGTATTGCAGCCAAAGAGTGAACAAATTCTTAGAGCCACTCAAACACAGGCTTATACTACTATACCGTAAAAGCTAAGATAGGAGAGAATGCAGAAGACAGAACATTTACTCGTAGGCATCACCGTTAAGGTACTTTTTTCAGCTATAAGAAACTGAATTCAACTATTTTGAACTCTATAAGAATTTGTTTTTCAAAATATCAAGTAAATAGACATTTTTTTGTCAATTACTTCCCCATCTTCATTTATTAAAAGTTTATATTTGCTCATTTTTAAAAATTACTTCAGCAATCTTTTGCTATATGGTCATGAAAATTTCAGAATATCCTTTGGAATCAAACGCTATTCTGAAGAAGAAAAGATTCTGAGACAAAACCTAGAGCTGATGAAATCAAGTTTAAAAAGGGGAGAAAAAAAAGACCTGACACACAAAAAAAAAGGGAGAAATCCATTTCAAGTACTTTTGAAGTTGTCTGAATTATTTGGTTGTGGCTATAAGATAAAAATGTAGCAATTCAATAATAACACAGGACATAATTATTTCCTTCAGTCTGAGATCACTATATAAAATGTTATGAAACAAAATAAATGGCAAAAATATTGACATTTATATTTTCTTTTTTATTGCTAGAGAAACACTCTAACTAAAGTAAGCATAACTTGACATACTACTAAAATGCCTCTTCAATTATGTATTACATCTAATCTGAAAAGAGTTCACAGCATATAGCAGTAACTTTAAGATATTTTAAAACCTCAGTTTGATACATCAGCAAATTATAGAGCATAATTCCTTCTTTACAGTTGTATCATACCAGTATGTTTTTCAAAAGTGAAGAAATCTGATTTTGGCCAAATGATAATTGGATATCATTCACTTGATTTCTTTCCCTGTTCTTTTGCTTGGAGTCTCATTGACAAGACACATAGGTGACATAAATATGAACTTCTGCTTGGATTAACTTAATGTCAAGAGAGTCTTACCTGACGAGCACACACTTAACAAGTACTTTGATTAGCACCATGAATTTTCACTGTCTTAATAAGTATAATTGTTTTTTAGTGTCTCATGCAATTTTCCTTTTGCATCATCATCCTAATTTGAAATAAAGTTTCAAGGCTTGAAGAGCTTTCTTCACTTTAAACAACACAGCAGTGTGACAGAACTGCAATACAGGGAATGGACTATTTTCCCACCTTCAAGTAGAGACCAGCTATGTTCTGTTTACTCCCCTTAAAGCCCCTGTTTCATGGGTATGCCTTTTTCTTTTTTTGGGTTTTTTTTTTGTTTTTTTTTTTTACAAAATTCAGACCACAGTTATTTCTCTGCTATATTGCATTCCTATTCAGTAATTTCACTGCATCATTAGTGTACTCTAGGACACAACAGTATTGCTGCTAACATATCATCATGTCAAATAAAAAGATGAGCAAAATCTGGCTTTACAATAAGGCTTGCAAACTTTAGAACCTTTATTAAACTGACATTATTTACTTGACTGTTCATCACTGTCTATGGATTCTCATTGGTTCATTATAATTAAGTTCTTCCACGTTTGACAACTTCATACAGTTAAGAATATACACTTATAACCTTTTCCCTGGTCTCTTTTCTCCAGTTGCTGGTTTTTGATAGCTGTTTTTCATGATGCATTTCTCAAAATCATTGTCTAATTTGCACAGTTCAAATCAGTCTGCTTTTTGACCTTTCTCTATGGTAGGAACACTCTTTAATTCTCAATAATCATGCTGTGTTTACATTCTGAAGTGACAGAAGTCAAATGCACACTAAAGGCGATCAAATACTTACAGGGCTTTTGCAACTACTTCTCAGTTTCCTATTTACTTCCCCTTCTTTGCCTGCACTCTCCATCCTTCCTCACCCCTCCAGCAGCACGTATATTCCAATGACCCCATCTCCCACTACAGTATTAGGTACCTAATCAGGTGGCAGTGTCAATGCTCTCCCCCTAACATACTGTCAACAAGATCATAAGTGTAACTGCACAAGTAAGCAAGCACTTTTTTTCATTATTCCAGGCCTGCAAATATAAATGTAATCTGTCATATGTGCAATTTCTCAGAAACCTCATATGACCCCAGTAACAGCCTACTGCACCCTCATTTTCACTTGGGCTTACGTAGTAAAGAAGGTCCTTACAGCTGTCACTACTGACAGCTTGTTTGCAATCTCAGCCGTGTCTCTTATCTTGAGCAACACTTTCTTGTTATTTACACTTCCACTTTACATCCTCAGTATTAACTTAAAAGAAGAAAATCAAAAGTAGCAGTTTCTACCTTCTGTACAAATTTGCATGCCATAATGTAGAAGATGTATTGAAACATGGTACCTTTTTATACTGAAAAAGCAGCACCTGATGCTAAGTTATCATGCTGTAATTTTTATACTACAGTAACGAATACACAAGACTGATACTTCCCCCTTAGGAAAAGGGAAACTAGAGTATCTACTGCAAGAAATTTGATGTAGGCAAGCTAACAGAATTAAAGATCAAGTAAATCTCTCAATGCAACTCAGACCACCAAAACTGTGTATATTCTCTTACCTTATATTGATATCCCATCATGACAGTAATCAGTATATCCTTCAAAAGTAACCAAAGTTTAAAATTATTCCAAAGACAGATCTGAAGAATTCATTTCATAGTGCATAACTGTAAGAGTTACGTAGTACATAACTGCATGTGCAATTATAGTTTAGTCACACTATTATAAAAAAAAAAACAAAACCAAACCCACTCATTTCAATTGTACAGTGTTCCTTGAGTAACAAGAAATGCTAGTAAGGTCTGATCAAGCTATAGTGTGATTTTTTTGCAGTGGTTTTTGCAGTGGTTAATAAACTCTCTGTTTTTAAGAGGTTATCATTTTAAGCTCTGTTTTCAATACAATTAATATAGGATTGTTTACATGGCAGATAGAATGGACCATGCTATCCACAGGTTGGATTTTATGAGTTTTGGTTGGTTGGTTTGGTTTTTTTTGACCACTGATTTAGCATGACTAGCTAAGGAGTAAATACTGTTACTGACATAAACCAGCAGAAAACAATGTGAGTAATAAACTTCATGTTTACACAACAACCATACTACAGGATGAGTTTTCTCCAATGCAAATTCTTGAATAGGTATTAGTATATGAAATGCAACCATACCATCAGAAAGAACATATTGACTCTGACCTTCTTGCAAAGCCCCACTACACTAGAAACCTCCACACTGTGCCAGCAAGGGTATTTATCTCAAACATTTGTACCAAAACAAATAAGAGTTACTTAAAAATAAATGAATAAAGAGATAGATCAGTTCCAAGCAAGACTCTCTCCACTAGTATTGTATTATTTGCACACATATGGGGCACTTCCCAAGAAATGTTATTTTAGAAACATAGTTTATCTATATAAGACTCCATTCAAATGGCAATTAAATTCTGTTAGAACATTTCAAGGACAAGCTTAAACTCTGTCAATTTTTACATTTTTGTAGACTGTTGCATGGAAGTTCATCTAAATATTATTGGACTTCAATTAAAACAGTAGTAATTTAAATTATTTATGTTATTTCAGTAGAAAAAAAACATCAGTACTTCAGCTCTTTTGATAAGGCAGGAACTTTCAGAAATTTAAGCTACTCATAGCTGCAGACAATCACAAGAATATATTCAAGAGCATAATCAGTCTTTGTTGTATAACAAGATCCATAGAGATTGTTACTAGTCACAGATAATAATTCCCACTTCTAAAAAATCTGTGCTCAAAATAGCAAGTAATAAAATCATTGCAAAGGCAGCAAGACTTGGGATGACAATCCTCAAGTTGGAGAACAGGGAAGAAAAATTGAGAGCTCATCCAAAATCATCTGACATTTAAGAAAAACCAACAAAGCAATTGGAACAATCTTCTAAATTGTATTTCACATAAGACACTACATCAGAGGGCAAACACCTTGTGTATACAATAGAAAAATGAGTATGTTTACTATTGTGTGGTAATTCAATTATGAAAGTATTTGTTTAAGATCACTCCTTGCATTAATGCTCTTTTGATTTTGGCCCTAACAAGTGAGAAATTAAGTTTATAGCTTAATTCTAGGAAGAATGTAACATGATACATTGGATTATTCCAGAAGAAAAATCAGCACATCAAATAGCAGGTTCATCACTTCCTAGCAACAGGAACAACTTGAGATATGTAATCTTAGCTCTGCTGTGCTCTTACCAGTATGCTTTAATGTATGAAATCTCATTAGCACGGAAGAATTACATGCTTCCCAGGGAGAGAGAATTTGCTACTAAAGACTAAAAAATACAAACATCCTATTGCTGATAATTCTTAACTAGTCTAACTGAAGACAGCAGGTTAACGGAGCTGTCATCAGTGGACAGATGTTACTTATTAGAGAATACAGAGTGGTATCTTAACACTCAGTTTCAAAGGCAGGTTAAGACCAGCGGCCTGGGACTAGCCACACTGATCATACCAAGTAAAGTGAATTGAAGTATAAAAAAGGAATGAGTTTATTCATCTGTTTGGTTCCTTTGAATCTAAGAAAATTATCAAGATATGCAATGAGAACATAAAATGAAGGAGAACATGTTCTCAATCGAAGGTTAACATCCCTGTTATTAAAATAGTATTAATCTGCATCTATGGCCAACTCACTTTCACAGAGCTGCACATGACTAATTAAAAAATATTTTCCCAACAGAAAAACCAAGCAACCACATACTAAGATAACTATACTAACAAAAAAGGTAGCAAGCATGTTGACTTGATTCATTGATGTCTGAAATGTGGTTGTATATACATGATTACACTGCAGAGCTAGATTAGATAGTGCTTGGTTCAGCAAGATCACTTCAGGAAGACATATTGCCCATAAGATTTTTATTAAAATGAATATACCAGAACAAGTGATGCTTTTCCTTAAGCTATTATGACAGCAGGTGTAGCATTTTAAAACAACATATGCCTGAAGTGCAGAGTCTTAAATTATCCATGCTGCTGTCAAAGATTCATACCAGTACAACCAGAATAATTGCATTTACCCTTCATGGCTTTAACCATGGAAAATTGTGTCTAACACATCAGAGATACCAGTGTGTTTACAAGACTGTGCATTAACATTATGATTTAGTCCACAGGAGTTAGAAGTGTACATTCTGATCATTCCCACTAGTGGAAACAAATTGGATCACATCTAGAAATTAAGTAAATTGATCTGAATTCATTTTGGATTAAATTAGACTTGGTGTGCTCAAGTAAAACACCTGATGTATCCTGCTGTATCCTGGTGTATGCTAACCATTATAAGGTTTTTGAACCTACAGGACCAGTCTAGAACTAGTTTCAAGTAAATGTAGGGATATCATCTGTACAGTCTTACTACACAGAGCTATGCTCACTTCACCACAATAGATGTTAATAGTCACACAGCCAAAGTTTGATTGCCTTCTGGAATATCTCCAGAATCAAGTTTATTTGTTGAGAAATTTGTCACTGTTTCTTCAAAAAGCAAGCCTGCTTCAGCAGAACACTAAGCACAGGATTCAACCTGTGTGACCTCCTCTATGTGGCCTGCTCTGGCAGGGGTGTTGAACTAGATGACATTTTGAGGTCCCTTCCAACCATTCTTTTCCAGGAGAAACAACTCCAAGTCTCTCAACCTTTCCTCATTAGAGAGATGTTCCAGTCCCCTCATCATCTTGGTAGCCCTGCACTGAACTCTCTCTATAACTGGGCCCTAATCACTCTTAAACTGAGTTGCCTTTTCAAGTTTAACTGTTTCACATTATCGCGAAAATTCCATTCTTTGAAATAAAAACACACCTTCAGCTTTTCCGAAATAAGTATCCATCTCCTTTTCCCATTTCCAGGAAATTATTATGTAATTTTTGTCACTTAAATTGGGTAAATAAGCAGATACATTTCTTTTCTATTCTAGACAAAAAGATTCAATGTTAAAATTTTGACCCAATTTAGAACTAATACTTTTTCTCATCTGAGACTACAAAGCTAACCATAAACTCCATGTGGATTACTTGTCAGATTGAGGTATAAATCCTGATAATTCATAGTTATAAACTGACCCTTAATAACTAACTGACCTAATTAATAATTAAATATCTCTTATACTGCCACATAAGCACAGTCTTGAAAAAGTTTTTCAATACATTTTCAATTTTTAAGTATGCTTAATCACTTCAGAAGAATTAACTTCAGTTACAGAGATCTTGATATTTTCCTGGGATTTTATTTTATATTACTTCCATAACAAAACACGGCTTCTTGTCACTTGAAAAAAATTTGGATAGTTCTTATCAGTAATGCAGAATTATTCATTCCTTTGCATTCAATGTCTTTCCTATGAGTTTCATCAAATTAACTTTTCAGAGATTCATTGTGAGGGTTTTTATTATGTTTACAGTTACTGAAGTAGTTCAGCTTACCGTTAGTGCTTGCGGTTGAAAAGCTGATATTTCAGTTTAACAGGTCTATCAGTTTTAAAGTTTGTAACACAAATATCAGAATATACTTTCAAGATTCATATTTTTGCACTTACTGGCTTTGCATAGGATTTTACAGCTTGAAAACAAGTGTAGTAGTTGAATCATGGATTGTGTATTCAGTATATACTTGTAAGAAGTGAAAATAAAACTGATGGAACTACAACAACATTTTTTTCCAAATAAGATACCTGTTTTATCTTAACATTAATTATCTTGGTAATATTATTTTAAGCATTGGCAAAAAGATGTTCCAGTTGACTCTAGTCATACATAAACATTGCACTGTCAGTTGTGGTGAAGATAGTTTTTGAGAATTATTTCATCAAGGTTTTTTGGCATCAGAATTTAGTGGGAAATTTGATTATAAATGGAATTGCAATACTCTACAAACATGATTATCACTCATTTCCTTGTACAGTTTGAACTCACGTCCCCATTTCTAAACTTCTCCTACCTGAAAAACTGATTTTCTCTCTCCTCATGGTTGGCTCTTGTCCTCTCAGTCTGTTCTTCTTGCTGCCTATAAGAAAGAAAATTGCAAAGCATCACTATACTTTCAAGTTGAAAGATGAACAACATTTTCTTGACAAATCTGAAGTACTGTGCATATTATCATATATGTCTCTTATTTTTAAAAAATATGTATTATCATGAAAAATAGTACTTCTAATTTGATTTCAAAAAAGATCTGTACCTATGATATTCTTAGACAGCCGTTATCTGAACACCAACTGCACCTACCCTAAGCCCCACTGGACATCACTCAATAGAACTGAGAAAAGTATCCTCTACTTAAAAAATATTTTGTCCCACAACACCCACTCATCCTGCTTCACTTCTTCAGACTGCTAAAGACATTGTTGTCATTGGAGGTGACGCTTTTATATTTCCTTAGAGCAGATCTCTAGCAGTTCATGTCATTTAGATGATAACTTAAAAGCCCCATTATGTTAGAAGCAGCAAATGCTTGAAGTTCCCTTTTATTTCATGTTCTCAGAAGTCTTGGACAGGGTGAGAAAAAGAGACTTGTCATCTGAGCATGTATTAATAACCGTTTGTGTATAATTTGCATTCCTCTTGATTTTTCAGTAAATCATAGCAGAAGCTATGAGCTTCTATGAAAGGGGAAGAAGTTGCAGTATGTTACTGGAACTAACCTGTTTTATTGCTCCTGATGGTAAATTCCAGGGAGAGGAGTAAAAAATCATCACAAAAAATCCTGTCACAAATGTCTATATATCTCAACAGTCCAATGCTTTATTACTCTAGCTCTTACTATTTTTTTTAATGTTTCCTCAATCACAGTATTTAAACTGAGCTATCTTCCTATAAAGTGTAACATTACCTATCTGATTATAATTTACAGTTTTATAGTTGTCTAGCTTTACAGCTCCATTTCTTAAATGCAAATACAAGCTAATGGCTTCAATTTTATGCAGCCTTTGAAAGCAACACCTAACCTCATCCAATTCAAAATTTCTGTACTGCAGGTTTTTTTCATCTTCCTCTATATGCGGCATTGTTTAACATTTTTCAGGGTGATTTACTATCTTGCCTCTGTTGAGTTCCATTTTGTGATTTTGGAAGAATGACAAGAGAATTAAAACATGTAGGCTTTAGGAATGTTTTGAGCTTTGTCTTTCTCAATGACTGTCTTTGTACACTAATCTTTTTTTAAGCAGAAATCTGTTCCACAAGAGAGGTAAGTCCTTTCATTAAAGCATATTTTTTTTATCTCTGTGTTACTTAATGCTCCAAGACCATTTCAAATGCTTAAATTCTTTCAATGTATTCAATAAAAAAAAAAATTGTTTATTTTGTTACTTTTGCCTATATAAAACAAGTATTTCTATCAGTGTGCCAGAGATCTCTCCTACATATAAATTAAACTCAATGAAGCCAATGGTATTTGTTAATCACACACTATTTTCATAACCTTTATAGCATTAGTTGTTTTCTGACCTATACTTGTGAAGTTTTTGGAGATATTAGAGTGATTTCAAGCATATTTCCTGTTCTTCCATTTATGCAGTTTTCTATCCTCCAAATATATGAAAAAAATACCCAGACTACAGAACTTCATAATTTGATCTCACATATATAATGCACAAAACCACTAAAGAGACCTACTGACCCCTCCCCCTTGACATCCTCAGCAGGCTCCCACTGATGTTGCCTTCTTTTTATTCCATTACCCCTCGACTCACAAGGGGCTGCTTCTGTATCTTAATGTACCCCACACCATCAGAATCTTCTTTCCTTTTTGCCATTCAAAATTCTTATGCAAGTAACCACTGAAAATGTCCTTGTCTTTCATAATCACACAAAAGGTATATCAAGGAGAATGTAAGGACTTAAAATGTATTTAGTCTTTCAGCATGTGGTAGAACAAGCCTTAAGTTTCCCAACACTCACTGCAGTCAGACAACATCAAGCAATATGGAAGCATATTAAACTGCAGCAAAGATTTTTCTATTGAGACATCAAGAAACACTTTCCAAAGCTAAGGATTAGCCAGTCTTATAGAATCTAGAAGTGTTGAAACTATTATCCAATGCCTACTTAGCCCCTAAAACAAAAGGCTGATATTTTGGGGGTTGTTCCTTGAAATTAACTGCTGGATATATATTAAATTGTTCTACGAGTAGTAACCTGAAATTTAGACCTGAATACTGAAACAGTAATTAAAGTGTCTTTTTAGAGGAATAGTAAAATGTAAGATATAATAAAACAAATGTATAATGCTGTGAATACCACTTCTCCATATAATAATGAAAACAAGAATATCAATTAACTTTAGTCCAAGCAAAAATGTCTGTCTGGTGATGAGCCCTTCATCATTAGGAAAAGCACTGTGACCTGAAGTAAACATCTTCCACAATTTAGTACAAACAGCTTAATTATGTTATCTTGCTTGGCAGGTATACTCTCAAATCACATTAATTATAAGAAGCACCACTTGCAATCATTCTCACCTTACTAAACTTGCTTTCCAATTCCAATGAATTTTTTTCAGCTAAAATGCTAAAGACCACCCATCAAGATCAAAGACACCAATGGCATTTACAGTAAGAACACTTAAGTACAAATGCATTTAAAACAAAGTAAAAGCTATTTACCAAGCTTACTGCAACAGTCATTAAAGTCATAGCTGTATGTACAAGAAATGACTCAAAAGGATTCTTTTTGGTAAATGTATTTTTGAAGAGTATACCCTTTATCATTTGTTGAAAAATCTGAAAAGGGAAATAAGACTGTGTATCTTATTTATGAGCTACATTCAGTGATATTTTTTTTCTTTAACTGTAAGAGTAATTCTTTGGCAATATACCTTCACATTTAAAAGTATGAACATTAAATTACATGCAGAGCAATTCAGCAAAAACTGCTCAAGCAGCACACAGAAATAAGAATCCACATTTAGAATTTTATTTGGTCTCAAGATTTCAAATTGTGACAGATAACAATCTATTAGCTCCTGAATCTGTAGGTACTTGGCTGCTAAGTGCTTCATTTAATATTCCTTCCACAGACACTCCCCATGTTCAGGTTTCCATTTAACAGTTTAAAGAAAATTAAGCTCTACAGGCTCTTGTCAGATGATTTTAAATTCTAGACAGAACCGGCTTCCACATCAAGCATGTGGTCGTTTATTATAAGTCCATAGAGAAAAATCAAGTCTGTGCAGTTTCCCACTGCTGCCCTCATTCTATCACTGAAACACAAATCCTCTTCAGGGTTTACACCAAACAAGAACAGCGACAATTAAACAGCAGGAAAGAATGAAATCACTATACAGCGATAGATGTGCTTTAGGGATACTAAAGATGCAATGGGTGATGGTGAAGTTTTTCTACACAATGTCATGAGGTTCCACAAAAACACTGAAGTAATACTACCATCTAACTTGTGTGCATTAGCAAAAAGTAAGTCACCTTACAACAGATAATAAAAAGTCAGTCTTTGAAAGGGTTTTAGCAGCTTCTCACTCACAAAACACAAAACTGTACTTCTACACTCCTACAGGAATGCTGTGATAGTTCCAGCACCAGAGCATAACCTGAATAGAGGCACAGAATAATAAGATGACTCTAAGCCATGTAGGTTAAATCAGCTAAGTGAAAAAGAGACCTGTCACTAAGTTTTAAAGTCAGGACAGGTAACCTAGCTGTCCATCCAAACAGAGGTATAAGAGAAAATAGCAGCTATCAGGGATGGTTTCTGCTTAAAATTATTAAAAGAGATGAAAAATTAAGAATATTTTTTCAGTAAGAAAAAAACCAATCCATTTTAAATCTTTACAGTAAAGATTGAGGAAAAATGTACAATCATTTGAAAACTTATAAAAAAAATTAAGAGGAAAAATGGAGTGGTACATATTTAGTGGCAAGTCATTTAACAGTAAACACGGTTTTAAGTGACCAGTCCTTACTGATCATAAGCCAGTAGAGCTCTGTTATTCATTCTCTGACAGAGGTCATTATAATGTTATAATGAGCCACCTGCAAACTTTCTGAAACTTTTCTTTTTCTAGTCATACTTATGAGCCCATTAACTCCAAGGAACCCAAAAGCTGGAAATTTCAAGAAGATAACAGAATCACAGAACTTCTCATTTCTGTAAAACTAGCTGTACAGTCACACCATCACTAGAAGTTACAGGAGGTCATTATGAAGTCAGGATGTTTCACTGATCTACATGGAACCCTTTGGTGGTCTCAGGCTAGTTGCTTGCATCATCTGTAACACTAATTGGCTCCTGCCTTGGCAGATTCAAATGAACAAAAGTAATGGAGAGTGAACTGCATTTCATTCATTTCTGAGGTACAACATTTGAGCCTTTGCAACCATCCCTGAAAATTCTTTTACATTCTCCAATTTAAAGAACAAATCTGAAAAGTCTAGCACTGGTGAATCATGCAACTTCATCTTATTAGCTCTTGCCTAAACTGATATTCACACAGAACAAGTTCAACGTTGTGGGGTTGATTTCCTTTTCCTTTATTAGTGAAATTAACTCCAAGACTAATTGGAATACAACAAACTATCCTTGTATCTGCAGTGCAAGGATGGGGTTAGTACTTTCAGAGTTCCCTTTTCCTCTTTTTTTGCAATATAGGAATATGGTAAAATTTTACAAAATTCTAGTTTTCACAGGGGGAAAAAATATCAAAACAAATAAAATCAAAGAAAGACTAAGTATTCATTCAAATTTTTCCTTGAGTAGGAGACTTGAAAGTCAACTGAGACTCTCCACAACAACATATCTAACATTCAGCTCATCCACCATAAAAACTTCAACATAAATGATTAAATAGAATTGCTACCTCTAGAATTTCTTTAATTTTTTGACAATCAAATGCACATTGTAAAAGACATAACAGCATTGTATTAGTGTTTGATGTTTATTAACTGCACATCTCACTACGCGTAACATTAAACAATTTCATTTGAAAGTTTTGGACTAATTCATCATGTTCCACGTCTTTCCACAAGGCCCTCACTTCATTCTCTGGACATTCTTTCCAACTTTTCCTCAATTATTCCTTTCAAAATGATCAGCTTCTTGATAATTAAACACTTGTATATTTAGCAGAATAAACACCATGCTTCCTTAATTTAAATTATTTTTTCTAGTGAATGCATTGCCTAGCTACTGAACATTATCTGTGACAGCATTGCAGAGACTTTTCATTTAACAGAAGTCATACTCGGGGATGAATCAAAAAAACGATGTGTGCTCCACTCACATCAGCTGTGAGGAGATATTTGTTTCACCTTAGTGTACATGTAGGATGCAGAGAGAAAAAAAAAAGAAAGGAGAAAATAAAATCAGGAGTTACAAGAAGCAAGATTACATTAGCACTTAGATGGAGGTCTGCAGCTAACCCAGCCAGCCCTAAATTGTTCCACTTTGCCTGCACTTCTAAGAGGTTCATACTGTGCAGAATAATAGCTCCCACCTTCTCTAACACCCACTAAAATTTGAAAATGAAAAGATAAGGAATTTTTAAGAACTTGCAATTTTGATGAATCATACTGCCCACCTACCTACTGTAAAGAAGCAGGTTACTTTATGATCTATCCTACAGGAGTACCTTTACATTATTATAATAAAAATTCATGTCAAATAGTGTGATATTTGGATACTCTCTCTAGATGTGGTTGAAAACATGATCTTCTTCAAGTCTAAACCTTTGATTCCACACTATGCTCCACTTGGTAAGGATGGAAGATGTTTAAATCATTTGAAACACTGTTGTCATTCTCAAAATGACAGACCAAGTATCTTAAATGTAATTACATGCAGATCTATCAATATTAGTTTGGAGTCTCCTGCTTGTTAGTTTGGAAGGAAGAACTGCAAACCAACCTTTTCTGCAAGTCACCTAAAGTAATAGTAAAAGAAACACTGCAGAAGACGAGAGAAAAAACAGGACAAAAGAAGCTCAGTGCAAATTTCATGTTTCCTTGGATAAAAAAAAAAAAGCATATTTAACAATATTCCTTTATTTAATTTAAAGCCTTGAGAAGTGATGAAGGCCTAGAAAAAAAGCAAATAACCTGTACTTGTTGCTCAACTATCTCTGTAACACCTTGGACATCACAGAATTTCTAACTTATTTCTCTTCTGTAACTCTCTCACTGTTATGTGACTCGAGGCTGAGGACACCACCATTTTGAAACTGAATATCTCACTTCCACCAGAACTGCAAAGGACGCAACACTACAACTCTTCTACTTCATCATTTTAATTTATTTATAGCACTTTTTTCCTCCCCAGAAGTCTTCTAGAAAAATGATTATAAAATTTGATTAAATATGGTACATGAATTTGATGGAATAGTAAAATCCTCAGTTTGCAGAAGTTAAACATCAAATGCTTACCAATGTCACAAGTCAAGAGCCTCAATGGCCTCCCTTACTCTTCCTGAGACACACATTATTTTTCATTAACACTTTTCAGTGGGGTTTTCAGCACAGCAAATTAATTATTCCTGCTTTTAAAAAAATCATAGTAAACCTTTAAAAGCCATAATTTCTTGCAGCAGAAGTCCCACACTGACTGAACTATTGAAATGGCATTAAAACTTCCAGGTTTGCTACACAGCAAAACTACCAGCAATAGGCACTATATATACCACCTGCAGTCAAAAGTGTTTAGGTGGGCAGCTCACTTCAAACAAACTTTCAGTCTCTTAGTTCCATAGAAAAAAATAGGAATGTATAGTCAAGGAACTAAAAACTGTGTGTCATACTGAAAGTGAAGTGTTGCTCATCCAGATTTACACTGCAATGAAATTTGTAAAAAATCACTCCAAATTGCATGCAAGCATGATTTGCTACTTGCACTCAGAATAAATGTCTGTCTCAATACAAAACCTACCATGAAAATTGCCTCAGTATTTTTTTTCTTAATTCCATTTCAGACTATTTTTTGCAGAGAGCATATTAAGTTTTTGCAGAACTAGAAAACTAATTTAAGTGGTTCATTAGCTTTATCAGTTGTTCAGAGTTTTGAAGACTAGATGAAGCACTATATTTCTACGTAAGCAGTAAATTTGCATTCCGGATTAGTAATTTCACTATACCAGTAATTCTCTTTTGGGGGTTACACTTTCACTTGTTCACTTGTCCTCAGGTTTTACAATACACTTGTAAGTATTAAACAGGAAATTTCTAATACTGCAGATGAATCAAAGTTACAGGTATGACCACAGTAAGTCAATACTTCTGATTTCAAAGTTATTTTTCCAAGAAAAAGAAAGAATTTCCCCATTTAAATATGTATTTGAGTAAAAGATAAATATGAAAGAAAATTGGCATAATGGAGAAATCTACCATTAAATATGAATCAAAGCTGCTTCAGAGATGAAAGGAAATACCTAGTCAACTCTACCTTTTATCATATCTGAGTCAATGAGTTTAGTAGATCTATATTTAAAACAAATCTATACTATTCTATGTGGTTGGATACTACCTTTTAAAACTAATAGCCTTTTAAGGTTTTAAGGATATAGATTAAATTATGCCTCTAATGCAAAAAAAAAAAGGCAGCAGCCTTAAAACAAGTTGATCCAGGTACCACTAAAGGATTTTTCACAGTTCCTTGCAAAAATCACAGAATTGTTTTGTTTGGGAAGATGATGTCAGAAGGTCACATGGCTGACTTCCAGTCCTCTCCTACACCAAAGTCTTAAAATCTGGGCTAACTTCAGTTTTTAACAGGTTGCTCAGAAATGTATCAGCCAAGTTTTGACTACCCCCAAGGATTCCATACTCTAGGCACTTGTTTCAGTATTGATGATCCTCAGTGCTTTTTTTTTTTCCTTAGCATCCTACTGGAATTTTCTTTGGCACAACTTGTATTCATTGTCCCTTTTCTCTATCAACTTCAATATTGGCAGCAGTATTTAGTTTTGGACTTGACTTGAAATAAAGTAGATGAACAGATTTCTTTTTCTCACTTGTTAGAAACAACGACACACTACCTAAACAAAGGTTTTTGGGTTTTGTATCTTAACAAATACATCCCAAACAACCCTGACTGTTTATGCATGCTACATGATGAAACATTTACTCAAAATTCTATCACAAACAGTGAAGCTGAATATCAATTGCATTCATTATGACCAGAGTTTCAGTCCCTTTCTCATCTAATCTCAGTGCTTTTTTTACATACCACAAACATCTGCTATACAGCCTAGGATAATTTTTACTTCTCAACAGGGCAGAAATTTGAGTTTTCATTCAAGGAATTTTACCATTCAAGTAGTGAAGTCTTAAAGCTCTTAATGCTTTCACTGCTCAAGGGAACAAATACTGTGTAACAAGAAATTAATTCCAATATATCTCGTCACATAGTGATTAACAAAAGAAGTTATCATACTTTTTTGAATTACGAAACTTGTCACATCAGCTGTCTAAACTCAGGTAAGTATCACTACTGATAAATCAACATTTATCATTTCCACTTATAGCCAAAAGTCATAATGTTTAAGGAAAATTTTTAGCTAAAGCACAGTCTCCAGCATATGCGATATTGCCAAAATAACAGCCAGGTAATAGGAAATTTCAACATAGTACTCATCCAGAAAATGTATTTTTCTTCCCTTTGTATTTTGTGCCATTCCATTGCACTTTCTACAACACAGAGACCTAATTTAATCAAGTACCTTGAAAAAAATGCAGCTATATATAAATACAGAAGGTAAGGATTCAGTAGAATATCACATTTCTCTTTTTTTCAATAATCACTGTTTTGAGATTTCTCTCACATTTAAATGCTTGTTTGTTTGATGCTTCTGATGTTCTCAGGAAGTCAAAGCTAACAGGAGTTGTATTATTATAACATTACTTTTTATATGAAGGGGTATATCTAAATACATCTACAACTAGAGGAACTGAAGGTGCATCACAAAGTTGTACTGGAAAGTAATAAGATTGACAGTAGAACAACTGTAGCTTCAAATATGAATTTAATTTTCCAAATATGAGCTTTTGCACTATCGATTGACATAACATGTTAAGAATGTACAGAATACCTTCTCATATTAGAAGAATGTAAAACACTATAAACAAAAAGAATAAATTGTGAAATGTGCCATTATATTAAGTTAAATCCAAGAATTTGTTCATGTTAGCTCTTGATGTCTATTAGAAACCTATCAGCAAATTTATTCCACTGTATAGTTCAGAGGATATTGTTTCTGAGATGATTGTCATATTGAAACACATATAAAAATGCCCAACTCTCATGACTTTGCAGCCAGTTTGTCTGATGCTCTAGAAATTGTAATACGAAAAGTAGCTCATTGCTAGGCATTCTTAATTTGTACAGACAAACAACAAACCCAAAAGATATATTGAAGTGAACAAACAAAGCCTTACAAAAGGCAATTATCAAGAGAGAACTGTTCTGAGTAAGGACTAATATAGGAGAATATACATGTATTACGCATACTGATTCAATATGAACTGCTATTTCACAGCTTGCAACGGTAATTTTTAACGTTTTTACAAAGAGGAAGTACAAACTGTCAAAAAAACTTATTAGAATTGCATAAATTGAGGTCCAGTATGATAAGCCAGGGCTTTAGAATTAAAATAAATAGCAAAACAAACCAGATAGCTAGTCATAGGAACTGGATGGCTCTGGATTTTGAAACAACATATGTTTTTTATTTTGCATGCATCAATCTCATTAAACAGACAGTGAAAGGAAAGAATAATAACTTATAATTTGAAGTAATATCTGTTCCCCTCATGGCAGAACTACTGACATGATCAGAAAGAAATGCAGTTGTTATTCAACAGTTTGAAAACCATGGGTTTCTTGCCTGCCTCAGCTTAGAAGCTCCACAATACAACCTATTACTGCAATATTAGTTCTAATAATATTTTTGTGCATTGTATAAATTCCTTTGTTTCCATTTATCTGAATTCTTAACTGATCACATTGGAAGCATTCCGAGATGGAAAATTAATTGTTCTAGGATGGGTTTTTTTTCCATTTCATAAAGTGACTGGCATTCCTGTCTTGTTTTTCTTCCTTTATTGCTTCAGACAAGATTAAGCATCCAGAAACATGGTTAACCCAAGGGTTGAAGTATTCAGGTCAGAGAAATTTTAATACAATCAATGTTTTGAACACAGGAAAGCAGGCAAAAGCAGGTTTTCATTATCTTTAGTTAGAAAAACAGTCCCGATGCACAATTTGATTACCTTTTCTATAACATTCCCTTGATATTTCGAGTTCATTTCAAAGATATTTGAAGTGAAGTTGTTCTGCATATTGATATTATATATCCTGCATAAGTTAACTATTTCAAAATGCCACTATCCTACAAACTTTCAAAATTACTTTTGTTGTTTTTCCATGACAAAGATAGGCAGAGAGGCAGATAGACAGGCATCTGTTCTATAATCATTAGATGCAAAACCCTGACATTTTCATAATAAAGAGCTAAAGTTAGGAAATCTGTATTTCAGACTTCAAGCAAACCATGGGGCCATATCTGCCAATAAAACTATAATCCTGATACAACAATTTTCAGCAAATCAGTTCTGTTGCATATTGAACAGAATTCTTGTTGTTCCGTAGCGTTTAAAACAAACAAGCAAATCCGCCAAAAGCCCAGAGCACAACAGAAGTCCTAAAGATCCTAAAATTCAAACCCATCTAAGCAAGTCCAGTGGTTAACACATTCAGCTGAATTAATATTTCGTTTCTCACAGTCAAAAACTGCCCTCAGCATTCAGTGATTCCACTGCTTGCAAACTACCTTTCTGATAAAAAAGGAATTCCATCCCACATATTCAAAACGTATATTTTGCAGCACTCATCTAACTCCTACATATACAAAATGCTACCATGACAACCTGGATGCTGAAAGTGAATTAAGGAGATCATATTCTGCAATTAAGTGCACTTTTCTGACATACTAGTATGAGTATTTCAACCTCTATCAAGTGACAAATTTGTGATCGGGGGAAAAAAAGAAACCCCAAACATAAGAATGTTCTCTTCATTACTCACCAGACCTAGTTGTTGGCATACTCATGATGTCACTGGATTTACTACTGCCTTTTAGATTTATGCATCTTCTCTCCATTAATTGGTCCAAACAATCTCAAAATGCCTAACATAAAACTTATGGCTCGGACTCTTACGTGAAAGACTTGTGCTTGCAGACAAGAATCTCATCAGATTTTATCCTAATTTCTGATTGCACTTCTAGTCTGAAGCCAAATCCTTCCCAGTTTAAGAAAGTAAACACAACTCCAACATACTAAAGGGTTTACTTCCTTAAACTTTCTCTCTTATGCTTTTATGATAACAAATATTAGCTATAATTACATATAACAAAGTAAACCATGAATTTTTACATGTACAAGTACACAGCCAGTATATTAAACAACCCAGATAGTTAGACCTTGAGTCATTTGATAGTACAGAAAAAAGCCTCAAAGACAAAACCAAAAATCACGGTGACATTTTTCCAGTTTATAAGCCTGCTATTTCAAAACATTTGAATTTTGGATGGAAAAAACTAGTAGTAACAGAAAAAACTGATAATAATAGCAGTTGGAATACCACTCTTTGTTATGACCTGATGATAGCTTTGAGTAATGACTAAGTACATGAGGGACTTGTCCCCATGGGATTCCCAAACTGCTGGCTACACACTAGCTACACTATATCCCTAGTGAAGGGTCATTGTTTAATAATGAAAGACCTTGGAACATGGCTGTCACATCTTTGCTGCTGTGAATCAGTTTTTCTCAGCAAAAGCCATCAGATTTCTCACATCCCTACATTAATGGCCTTAATCTCATTCTGTCTTCTTTCTAATTTAGGTCAATTAAGAGAAGCTAAATCCCTCTCCTAATTAATTTATAAAACAAAGATAGATTGACCTTTAAGGAGGAAAAGTTAAGTTTGATTTATTGCTGTTCAATAAGGCATAATGCTCAAGTGAGGTTTACTCAGCTTACTAATAATTGCATCTTTACATCATAAATGTTAATAGCTTCTGATTGCAAATAAATTTCTTCTGATGCAATTTAGTAACTGTTTAAGAACTTATGACATACTTAATTCACAATTTTTAAAGTTGTTACACCTTGCTTTGATGCTATAATTATCTTTTGTGCAGGACTTCTGTAAAACTTATGTAGCTACCCTGGTAGCTGCTACCCAACAGAGATCAGTTTGGTTTATAGAGACTACAGATTTGGAAGGTACCCTAAGGAGATAATTTAGTCTTATCCTTTCCCTTACAGGGGAACTTTACTGGCAGATAATTGTGTAACATTTTAAACTCCAGTGAGAGTGCTTTTGACTTTTTTTTTTTTAAGGCCTCATTGAAAATAAAGGTTCTCTTTAATACACTATATAAAATACTTAGATCTCTTTTTGATGCTTCATAAACAGCCACCTACACTCCCACTGGCCTAGCCTTCGTTATCCTTTATTAATTGTTACTACTAAAAGATCACTTTTAACATCTGTGAAAACTGACGGACAATCTCGGTTTAGAATTCTAGGACACACCAAGTACACATTTTAGTTTTATTACAATCAGTAGGTTCCCATTCTTTTGCTGGTATTCTAAGTACCACTGACATTAGCACAGAGGTGCTTTAGTTGCCATCTAGCAGAAAATGCTATTGAACAGACTCAATGAACAATGGCGACAAAAGTTGTTATATATAAATTGCCTGAGTGCCTTGGAATCTCTAGATGAGTTACTACAACAGCCACTCAGTAATATGATTAAAATCTAAGCTACAAGGCCATCTGACTATGCTTTAGATCCTTACCAGTGTATCTTCAGATTAACAGTAAGCACTACATCCATAACAAGGTCATTCTCCACAGCATGTGGATATTAAAAACATGACATATAAAATTGCTTCCAAGTATTTAAAAAAAAGCAGCACTTTCTTACTTACAGAATTTTTAATGTGTCTGAGGCTTGCCACCACATGAAATATAGAGATATTACCATTTTCATTGCAGTCACTATCAACACATAATAATATGCATTTCCCTATTTATTACCAATTCAGAGACAATAATAAAAGTAATAATTTTTTTTGTTATTCACATTTTAAAATAGATAGAAAAGCACAAGATGCTTCAGTGAAATCTTGATACATTTACAAGACTCTTTATTTTTACCTCTTTCAAAACAATTTCAGTTTCAACTGCATGCAGGTAAGGGACTGCAGCACTATATACCATGTTTGTTCTTTATAGTGTACCCTAATCTCTGTCACAAGGAAGCAATAAATTTGAAGAAACTTTAGTGTAGTAATAGCCAAACTTGCAAGTTATCATAAAAATCAAAGTATATTGCCTTCATTTAAAGAAAATGCATTGGAAAAGCAAGCAAAGTATACAATAAAGAATTTTTAAGTATAACATCCACCTCCATGTTATCATCTTGCCATTTCTGGGCTCCATATATTCAGACCTACTTGTTTAGAAAGTCACTTCTTTACACTTCCTTTCTGTGGGAAAATGGTTGCATGAGAAAAAGCACCTAGATGTTTTGCAGCTGACTGAGGAATGTGTTAATCATAGCACACAGCTGGTGTAGCTACTGGGGAGGCAAGGCCACACTATCTTTGGCTGTTGCAATTACACAATAACAGGTTGTTTTTGCAGTAAGAAAGGCATGGGAAAAGCAGGAGGGACTGATCCTTTGTATATGCACCAATTAGGAGCTTAGCTTTGCACTATGTATGAGTTAATTAACTAGAGTATAAATATTGGGTAAGCACGATTAATAAACGAAGCATACTGATCACTCATATTGAGCGACTGTGTCTTCCTTCCGTCGGCGACACCTTTCCTACTAGTTTAGATCAGCACATATACAGTATTCAGAAGCCAAAGCTGATGGCAAAATGGAGTACTGCTGCAACACTTGACAACTATTCTTAGATTTTTTTTTTTTTACTTGTCACTCCTGATTACTTTGAGCAAAGCTGGACTCTTAAATATCAAGTACTCTATGAAAATTTATTTCTGACACTATTGATGAGGTGGGAGAATAAGTTCCATCATACACCAACAAAACATTCGTTGATAATCAGTAGCTACCTCATTTCAGATACTTGTTGAAGTACAACATGGGTGTAGTCAAAGAGTTAACAACCATAACATAGCACCCTTTGAACTTTATTCCATATGGCTACTCCCACCATAACAGATGGTGTAGCTATTTGTTTTCAGTTTACTCCTGTTGTACTGTTTTCCATCTTCCATTAAAATGACTGTGGCTAAACAGTAAAAATGACAGCTGCCCATTCCTGTTGTCCTTTCCTTGCAGCTTGCTATCTTAAAGCTCAAGGAGAACCCTGCCAAAGGAGAAGATTGCTCACATGCTGCAGGCTTTCTGATTGCTGTTCTTCCTCCTTCCCACTCCTCCACATTGCAGCATCTTCTCTTCGATGAATAGATTTGCTACTGTCTGGGAAAAAGGAGACTCCAGAGAGGAGTCAGGGCTTGCTTACAGCAGGATCAGAACTAAAACCAAGCTGCAGAAGTGAAAAAGATTAAACAAATAAGCCTGAAGAATTTTTGACCAGTTGTTTTTCCACAGAGAAAATTACATGTATATAAGGTTCGGTATATAGCAGGATTCAGTGACCTTTTGTCCTGCTACTCTTCTTCCTTCCATTACCAGGGAGACACATAACTATTTTTTGAATCATATCAAAAGTTCAGCATCATTTTTTAAAAAATTCAGTTTATCACATCTAGTTTTTAAATGTAGCATCCACAGAGATTTAAACTATGTAATTTTAACATTATTTGACAAGTTAACTTCACTACTCTTCTCTATTATGTTTCTGTACCTGTCTGTGACTGAACTACCACTATCTGAGATGGCCTTGTAAAATGCCTGAGAGTTCTGAGATCTGTGTTTGGTATGTTATAATTGTGAATGTTCACCTCAGCTCCATAAGCTTGTCAGTAAATGGGATAAAAACAAAGCAAAATGCATGAAACAAAACCAAACTACACCACACTACCTTTTTTCTTTTCCTCCACCGAAGATCACTATACTTTGTAAACTGGGAACACAGACCAAAAAATCATGAACTCTCCTGCATATATTCCACAAATGAGGAACTAACTGTGTAGTTACACAGTAAACCATCTCCACATAAGAGGTGACCACATATTTATCACTAAGTCACTAAACATGTTGACTATCAAAACTAGTTATCCATAACCACTTCCACTGTACAAGCTAAGAGACTTATTTATATTATACCAGAGGTAGATTAAGACTTTAAAAGGACTCAAAGCACATATATCATTAGTAACTTACATCAGCACTCATTTCAAATTCAGAATACATTTATATTATCACCATTTGATATAAGAGAAGGAAGGGACAGTAGACTGAAATATAATAAACCTGGGAAAGGATTTATATGCAATAGTAACAGAGATTTAATTTAAAAATTTCCCAATAGCAGGAAATACAACATTGCATGCCATGCAATATACTTAGATGGTATAACATAAGCAGTAAATTCTGAGGAATCCAAGGGGGAAAAAAAGGGGAAAAAAAAAAAAAGAGACATAAGATGCTCTGTTAAAACCAAAACAAAATACTGGATTCTGACCTCTAGTGTACTACTAAAAATGCATATGCAGGCATCAAGAAACTATAATATAATATAAGAAATATAATATGGAGTAAACACACAAAAAAAAAGTGTTTAACCACATCTGTCATAAAAGAAAAAAAAAAAGGAATTTTTGTGAGGAATGCCAATATCACTTTTGCCAAAAAGAGCTTTTCCCAAAAAGCTTAAAGTTGAGTTTGTTGGTTATTCACTACATTGTCTTTCATTATTCATGATGATGTATCAAAAAAGCATTTCACAAACTACTTAGACATTGTTTTGTAGAGTAAAGGCACTATGTACTACTGGGATTTTTTTTTCTTGTTTTCTGTTGTATATTCTTATTAACTTCCCTAACAGTAAATCATATGGCCATAGGAGAATATGAATCCTCATCATTACTTTGCCATGTTAGCATCATCTCACTGAAAGAGGAGGGAATGCCTGCTGAGAGAGAAACAGACAGGAAGGTAGGTTGCAAGACACATCTCTCCATTGAATCTCAGAAATGGCCAACAGTTCATTTTGCTTATTGTTCCGAAGTTTAAGATGAGCAAATGCTTCCCTGCCACTGACATCAAATACAACCAGGTTTGTCTTTTTGAGAAAGGTAGCATCTAAATTTAGACTTTAAACTAAAATTAGATTTTAGTTTGCTTGGTTGGGTTTTTTTAAGTGAACATCTTGAGTTTAGTCTAAAACGTCAAGCTCTGAAATTTTTTTTTTTTGGAGTTGCATAAAAATGCTTTTCATGATAACAATATATGATACAAATACTACTATTGTATGTTTTACTTTCCTTATTAATTAGCTCTTTAATAACAAAGCCAAAAGAGAGGACAGGCTTCAGTTCTGCCTACAATGATGTAGCTGTCTCTTCTTTCCACATCCAACTGCAGGTACTGAAGATTTAAGTGTGGTCAATGGAAAACAAAATGTGAGAAGCTTCTGCTTGCTCCATGCAATGATAAACTAAGATATTTATGCTAGAGAAGTTATGACAACCATTCAAGGATTTATTGAAGTTATTTAACTACACAGCTATCATGTTTTTTAAATGTTTCCATCACCAAGATACCAATGACCCTGGGTAAAAAGTAAACAGCATGCAACATATTCATAAAATCCCCAGTTATATGTCCCAAATTATGGTATATGTATATAAAAACATATATAAAATGTATAACATATACTGTATAACATATATAAGTATAGAAATAACATCAAAACCACATAGATGCTAGACTAAAGTTATACTACTTGCATTTCATAATTTTGGGCAAAGTTATGGTTTTCCAAATAATTCAGTTCTAGCTAGACTGTGCTTCAGGAACACAGACTGTGTGCTTTTTACTATTTCAATCTCTTCTTGGCTCCTCCTCCAAGAAGATGAGGTTCGTATTTAATTCAAGCCATTCTCAGCTGTGAGTTGTGATCAATTTTCAAATTGTACTTGGATAATGGATACAGGCATATTTCATGCAGATTACAAAACAGGGAGGTCTTCACGGAATTTTCACTATGATTTATTTTATAAAATAGAGACGAGCCCAGAAAGCAGGGCAAGAAACCCAATCATTTATATAAGATAATGACAACAGCATGCACTAATTTACAATGGAAAAAGACATCTTTTGGGATTATTTCATACCCTGTTCAATTGAGCCATTAGCTTTCATTTCTTAGTAAGACTCATTTAAAAATCATCCAAATGCCAACATCAAAATGAAATAAGAATTATGTACTGTTAAATTATAAAACAATCTCCTTAATGTAGAAAAATCAATTCTGCAGTCAAGGTGATATTTGTGCAAACGCCTATTTGGCAAGAAATGTCCATTATTCAGTTTTTTAAATATTTCTTAGAAGAAATCATCTATTTACTTGAATTCATGTAATTAAGATGGCAGAAAAATGACCTCTATTGCATCTATAGCACTATGTTCTACACAGGTTGACAGTGCTTGCTTAGTAGTAAGAATGTATTTTCTCGCTGGGAAGTATTAATGAGGGCTCATTCTCATAGATCCCAAGATTCTGTGCTGGTGCTCCATGAAAGCAGTTTAGCAGACATTGCCTTACACACCTGATAAAGCTGTATTTCTCCCTTTCACTGCCTTTAGTATCACCATTACAGCCACTTCACTATGAAATCCAGGTTTTGAAAAACATTTTTTTCTCAACAGTAATCCATGATCAGGTTGCTCAGAGTCCCAGCATTAGCGTACTCAAAGACTATCAAAGTATTCTGTGAGTATATGTAAAAGCCTCTGATATGAATTTGCATCTAAAACAATTTGCCTAAGAAAGCTCTGTGTAGAATAGGTTACCTTGAATCCCTGTCGTTCTGATGTTGCCACTGTTCCAGGCATTTTTTCTTCATTCAAGACCTTTATGTAACTATTTTCAAGTACCTTTGTCACTTGTTTTGGTAGAAGATCCATCTGCCAATTGTACTTTAGCATCTCTTAAATCTTCCATTATCATCATTTGATACAATGTACTAATGTTTATAATGTATGAATTTTTTACCGTTCAAATAATTTTTTGTTACTCCTTAAGTTGATGACTAAAATCTACATCGTATCTAAACAGATAATTTCTTGCACTCAACACTTCTGTTTTACCGTAAAGCTGGAAAAATAAGTGAAGAAATCCATGCTGCATTTGCTACAGTAGTACAAAGGGTTCTATATGTCCAAGCTGAAAGACACCAAGCACTGCAAAACTTCCTGCTACTCTTCAAGACTGTCTAGGTCGAATGTAGTATTTCTGTACTACAGCAGTGTCTAGCATAAATATAATCCAATTTTTGAGTCTGTATTACCCTCTATAGTTAATAAAAATATAGCCAGCCAGGCACATACTCACTGTCCATATGATTGCAAAATGACAATTTTGCAATCAAGAAAGACTGATACCCTGCTTTGTTTTGTTCATATTTGCAACATAAAATATGAAGTATAATAGAATCATCTAGTCATAGAATGGTAGGGGTTGGAAGGGACCTTTAGAGATCATCTAGTCCAACCCCCCTGCAGAAGCAGGTTCACCTAGATCAGGTCACAAAGGAACATGTCCAGGCAGGTCTTGAACACCTCCAAGGAAGGAGACTCCACAACCCCTCTGGGCAGCCTGTGCCACTGCTCCCTCACCTCAACAGTAAAATAGTTTTTTCTTATATTTAAATGGAACTTTTTGTGTTCCAGCTTCATCCCATTATCCCTTGTCCTTTTGCTAGATACCATAGAAAAAAGGGATGCCCCAGCCTCCTGACATCCACCCTGTAGCTATTTGTAAATGTTAATAAAATCCCTCCTCAATCTCCTCTTCTCTAGACTAAACAGCCCCAGTTCCCACAGCCTTTCCTCATATGAAAGATGTTCCAATCCCCTGATCATCTTGGTGGCACTGCGCTGGACTCTCTCCAAAAGAGAGTTCAGCATATATAGTGGATACTAATCTAACCGAATGTAAACAAATGCACAATTTTTGCAAAGGCTGAAGGAAGAATAGGTACGTTGAAGTGGATCAGTCACTGTCAGAATTATTTCACCTACTTAGTATGTGCAATGCATACTGTCACTGGGAAGGTTATGTTTCCTTGGCAACTATCAAATACATTGTTAATGTCCCTGAAGAATTTCTAGTAAAAAATGATTTCAATCCTTTAAAGCTTACTTTTTAGGCTAACTTTTTGGTTAGTTTAATCTTACATCCAGCTCGTGTATTTCATTGACTATCATCAGGTAGCTGAACATTTTTATGACGGAAGGTTTTAACCCACACCTCGGTCTTCTTTAGAGATTTAGAGCCTGAGGTACACCTGAAGAAATCAGAGATATCAATGAGAAATAAGAACTTGCCCTATCTTTCAAAACACATGTCGAGAATCAAACTGAGTTAAGGTGAACACTGAAATTACACGACAAATACTAATTCCTACTTATGTGTTTATCTTTCAGGCAAATACTGCATTAAGAATATGACAGCCAGATGCAGTTTTATGACTGAAATAGGGACAATGACTGCAAATACTAAAGCAGAATGATTAAAAACTAGCTTTGAATTCAGTTGGCCCCTGAGAAATTTTGAACATCTCTAGGGCTATAGCATGTACATGCTACTGAAAGTTATTATGTCATTCTTAATTAAAAATTCCAAGCTTCATGTTTAACCTAAGACAATAAGAATAGGTATGTAAACTATGTCATGGTTCGAGTCTTACTCATTTAAGACGCATCTCAAGTATGAAAATCTCAACCATATCTTGGGAAAAAAAAATTCCCATGAAGGAAAAAAGACTTGCAAAATAAATAGAAGCAGTTTAATTGGGTCCTCTTGTTTCTTAGGAGAATGCTATTTCTTTGTTTTCTCAAAACAGCTGTTTGAAAGTGGTTATATCGGACTCATAAGCACTAAGGGAAGACTGACCTCGCTTCTTTATCCCTTTTTTTTCCCTATCAGAGCCACATAGGGAAAGGAAATTCAAGTTTCAGATTTATGTTGAGTCCTTTAAAAAAAATAACATTACAATTAATTAAATAATGAGAACATTTTTTAAATGTAGTTAATAAAAAAAAAGCCAACATCCCAAAAGACAACCTTCTCCATTCCAAGTTGAAAAACATTTGACCTTGTTTATGCATTTCATGCATAAACACGGAGACTTTGGGAGTTTTCAGTTATTTCTCATTTTTACTTCTTTCAAAGGCAAGGAAGAGATTCCTACTTAAAAACCTTCAAAAAAGACTGCAAATAGAGAGAGTAACTTCTCTGGGGCTACTGGTAACAATAAAGCAAGGAACTGTGGACATGGCCACATACAGTCTCTGCATTTCTTGTGGATACTGCTTCAGAAAGTACCCAAGGTAAAACTTGCTTTCATTTTTCACCACACCAGAGCAAGATTCTACCTCTTAAAAAACCAGAGTCTGTTGCATTTTTCTGTTTGAGGAAATTGATTTGTCAGAAAGAGGTAAACCTACTTCTAATATCTGCAGTGTTTTGCATGTGAAAAAAAAAATCAGAAAGGAGAAACCGAGCATGATATGATTCTTCTGCTGCTTTTTGTAACTATAGGTCCTTGCAGGAGGGAAAGAAAAAAAACAAAACAAAACAAATCAAACCCAATACACAAGCTAAACCAATAAAAGGCATTTTGTCCTCTAATTTCCTGTGTATCATCTCTACAGTTAGTATTTTTTTTAGATACAGAAATCATTCCTCATGAGAGATGACAACATTGTTTCCACATTCACATCTGCAAACTATTTAGCTCTACTAGTCATCAATCCTGACTATGGAAACACAGGAAATCAGCTTGATATTAACAGCTGTAAGCCTGTGACCATGTAGGAATTCAAAATAATTACTTTCTTAAGTTTATTAGTGATGTTTCAAGCATTATTGAAAGGCAGCTGTAAAAAATAAGAGAAAAAAAACCCCTCCAAGTCAGCAGACTATAAGGAGGATGAAATAAGACATTAATGTTAGTAATACAGATTAGTGATGTATTTCATTGTTTCAGAAAACTACATACAAATTTTATCCGGAGTAGAATTGACACAGTTTTATTATCTCTCATTTTCATTCAGCATTTAAAAAGATATGTAAAACCTTATAGAATCATAGAATTGTTTCAGCTGGAAGAGATCTTTAAGATCATTGAGTCCAGCCTTTGACCCAGCCCTATAAATCACTAGACCACTTCCCTAAGTACAACATCCACTTTTCTCTTAAACACCACCAGGGATGGTGACTCTAGCATCTCCTTAGGCAGCCCCTTCCAATGCCTGAAAATCTTTTCAGTAAAGAAATTCCTCTTAATATCCAGCCTGAATCTCCCCTGGTGCAACTTGAGACCATTTCATCTTCTTCTAGTGCTTGTTACTAGGGAGAACAGACAGACCCCTGCCTTGCTACAACTTCCTTTCAGGTAGTTGTATAGAACAAGAAGGTCTCCCTTGAGCCTTCCTTTCTCCAGGCTAGACAGCCCCAGATTCCTCAGTCATTCCTCATGAGACATGCTCCAAATCCTTTACTTGCTTAGTAGCCCATCTCTACATCCTCTCCAGCACCTAAATGTAGTTCTTGTAGAGACGGGCTCAGAAATGGACACAGTATTCAAGGTGCAGCTTCACAAAGTCAAGCACAGGAGAATGATCACCTCCCTACTCCTACTGCCAACACTGTTCCTGATACAGACCAGGATGCCATTGGCCTTCTTGGCCACCTGGGCACACTGCTGGCTCACATTCAGTTGCTGTCAATCAACAACACTTTCAGGTCCCTCTGTGCCTGGCAGCTTTCCAGCCACTCCTCCCCAAGCCTGTAGCACTGCTGGGGGTTGTTGTGGCCCAAGTGCAGGACTCTCTTTTCCCCTGATTTTAAGCCAAATCTCCCTATTCAGCCAGGCTGGTCTTCTTTGCCTCCGGCTTGTCCTGTGTGGATAGCCTGTTCCTGGGCCTTTAAGATTTCCTTCTTAAAAAGTGTCCAGCCTTCCTGGACTCCTACAGCCTTCAAAACTGACTCCCAGGGGATCCTATCAAGTAACCTCTCAAACAAGTTGAAGTCTGACCTTTGAAAGTCAAAAGTGTCAGTTTTGCTGCCCCACCTCCTAATATTTCTATGAACAGAGAAATTATTAATTTCACGGTCACTGTTCTCCAGATGGCCTTCAACTGCCACATCCTCTGCAAGATTTTCTCTGTTCACAATAAATGGTCCCTAAACAATTTGGCTACAACTGGTGTAGGCTATTGACCAAAGTGTCAGCTTACATGTTTATTTCATAGCTCTCCATCTACTACATTACCAGCAAACCAAAAGCACTTAGAAACATTAAGAATCATGCAGAAGAATTCTCTTGGAGTATTGTAATATTTTGGCAAAGTACAAGCAAAATAAATCTTGTAAAGTAGACCATGTTTGTTAATTTTTGTGTGCTGCGAGAAGTTACCTACTAAGTGTTGGTAGTCTTCTGGACACTTAAAGGAAAGCAGTGCGACAGTTTTCTGTGAACTTTTCTGTGCTACAGCACTAACATGGAGGTTTCAAAATGGTCCGTGGGCGCATCTGAGCTTCTATGTTTGAGGATTGAAACAGCTAGGTAAATTTTGAAATGGAACCAAATTAGGTTACGTATGCATTGTAAACAGTTACTGAGAAATTATTGCTATAATTGCATCAAGTCAAATCTAAGAGAGATAGCATAGAAAAGAAATGAGAATGGAACCCTCTCTCAAACAAAGCATTTAGAGCCTACAGTAAAGGTAAGGTAAGTAGCAGAACAGAAAAGGAAAAAGAAAAAAATCCACAATGCAGCAGGAAGGAATGAAAGAAGAATAATATAGGTAATACTGAAGAGCTTGAATTAAGTGTCAATCAATGCAGTCACTTTGAAATCCAATATCTTCATATTTTGAAGCTATTGGTAACCACCAGCTGCCATGCTTTACCACAAAACTTCTGACACAACCGAGAGTTCTTTTTCCTCCTCCAATTCTAAATGTTATTGTATTAGTAAATAGCTGGACATTTTTTAATACTTCTCATGCTACTTACCTTGGACAGCATAGGGGCAAACTGCCTTGTTTCCTATTTAAGTTAACAATGGAGATTAAAGGCCATATGTACAGTAGTATTTCACACCAAGCACTATAAATCTTCCCCAGTGGTCAGCATCTTCAGACACTTGACTATAATTTGCTGATTCAAGATTCTCCTGCAACCATCTGTATTACAGTGGCCTTGAGTGCTGCTGACGTCTCTGTGTATGCTTATTCTTTCAGTTAAGGACTACTGTATCTCAATTTGTGTCACATCTCATCAGTTACCAGTTTCCTTTCTTCAGCATCTTAGCAAAGCTGCTATTCAGATAAAAGTAAGATTTTGCTAGTTAATTATTCTCCTTACTTAAGGGTTAATTTTGCAAGCATTCACTTTCTTGTAAGGCATATCTTAACCTACCTTGCTACAACTGTAGCAACCTCCCCATTATCACAGCAAACAGCCTTTAATATAACATCTAGAGTCTGAATACTAAACGACTGCCGTGTTGTAATTTCAATTTTTTGTTTTAATATCAGCGCACTACAAATAGTACTAAGATCTTTGCATAAGTAATGATGTTATTTCTAGTAGATAATTTGAAATTGAGAGAACAATACTTTTTTTTCTTCACAATCAGATTTTAATTTTTTTAAAAAGAGTCTATTCCAAGACTCTTACTGAAGACAAGACCAATTCAATGATGTTCTGATTTCAGGATGTAATTTATGATGTTCTTCACTCTCCCTAGTGTAAGTTTCTGTGCCTGATGAGAAACAAAATACCTCAGAGAATGCTAGATAAAGTTGGGAAGTAATAATAGTATGATAACAATGATAACACCTATTTACAGAGATTTTAATATTTTCTAGTAACAAGGGGCAGATATAGCAGAAGAGAAAGGTACAACAATCTTTTGAATTCTTGCTATGGCAACACAAAAATTTACTACATAGTTGCAAAAATTAGGTCTGTTTGTCTAATTAATTAAAAATATTCAAATCTTCTACACAATACAATATGAAGCACATTTATATAATGTGCTCTTTTCCTGGGGTCGAACAACACAAATCTAATTTAAAATTAAGAATATATTTCCTGAATATTTTGTCACTTGAAATTTTTAAAATTATCCTAATACTCAATTCAATGATTCTGCTGTCACACTTATTTATTTAGTTCCTTAGTGGTAGTGCTTCAGTCGGGGTTGTCTCTTTTTTTCAGTTGGTCAGGGTTTTTTATGGTTTGTTTTTGTTTCTAGACACCATCCACAAGAATCCATAAAGCAATGAGCCATTTACTTTGAAATTCTTATCTCCTGATCTAGCAGTAAATGCCTACAACTAAAACAGGCAAAAGGTCTTTTCTTAAGATTGACAGCAAATAAAAATATGTATGTAACTAGTACAATCTGTCTTATTCTTCTTAAAAAATAACTATTATCAAAGTGCATTCATAGTTCTTGAATATTAAGAAATACCAGGAGAGCATATACTAAATTTAGAATGATATAATTCACTTAAATAAATGAATTGGTTTTTTTGTTTATTTTATAAGTGTAATATATTATAACTAAAACCACTAGAAGGCAGTCCAGTTATTTTCTTCAGAGCTGGCATTTTTCCTTATAACTGAGGCTTTGCTGTAGAAGAATTGGCCAAAAAATAGTTTATGGTAAAAGAACTCAACTGGCTTTGTAAGCTAAAAAGGTCAAAGTAATTCTATGAAATATTCCCTTCGGAAAGCTTGGAAAAGACATTTTTCACTAAAATTTTATAGCAGCTGGTAAAGCAAGAAGACATATGCTTTTTCGTATTGTCTAAATAAAAAAGACTGATCTGACTTATTAAGACTGATTCTCTCAACATGAAAACAAGAGTTTCCAGCAATTTTATGCAATCCTTATTACACATTAGCAATAGCTGCTTTTAAATGAGCAATATTTATCCTAAACATCTGTTTGCAGTATCAGTTAAAGGGTTTAAAAACTGTGCTTCCAAATTTATTAGTTTACATGGAAACAATTTTTCATTCTATTGAGAATGATCAACTGAAGTTTTTAAGACAACAGAAATAAAAACAAGCAGTAAAGTCTGATAAAAATCATGCCTGCAATTATCTGACTGATGAACCAGAGTTCAGTTATATTTTGAAAAAGATTTTAGTTTTCTTTTCCATTCACTTTTAGAATTCAAAATCAGGGAAAAAAAAATCATATATTCTGATAATATAACAATAAATTATTTATAGTAGATAAAATTCAAAAAGACTAAAGACAGACACATACAAAAAATAGTCTAGTAAAAATACATACAGTGAAAATCCACTCAGCTCCAGATTACATGACAAGTAAGCATAATATGACTGTATAAGAAAATCTACAATTAACTGGAAATCTTTTAAGAAAGAAAATCTATTAAATCTCACTCAGATCCTCTAAAATAAAGATCTTGAATATGCTATTTATTCACTAATACTTCTTATTCTAGACTAAAATTGAAGAGTAGCACTAGAGAAACAGCCTTCTGCCATCATGTCAATGACAGCAGTTCATAGTGTAAGTTGTCACTCGTGGACACAAGAACAGTTGAGAGGCATAGTCAGGCTGGCTACATTAAATATTCTATCTAAAGAAATGAAAAAAAGCAAGACTACTGACCTAGAAGGTAGAAGGGTATTCATCTCTATCATATACTTTTTTCTGCAATCAACTCCCTGCTGAATGCTGGCCAGACTTGCCGAAGCCTAAAAAGAGGCACCAGGCAGACACATCCTTTACTTGCAAGCTCCCTGTCACCATTCAGAGAGAACACTAAAATTTTGTGCATATAAAGGCTGTTTGGCTTAAAATATACAGTAAACAGGAACTGGAATGTTGTTAATAGCTTAAAAAATAAAAGCTGTTAGACGGTTATGCCATTTGTGTTCCTCATACAGACTGCTCCACTTTCTCACTATTATATATAATGACTCTAATACAGTAGTTTCACTTATATGCATTAAGCATATAATCAATATTATTCCTTTTCCCCTGGGGAGCTTTTTCTACTTCTTTAATATAATCCAGGTATATAACACTGGGATACTCTCCCTATCTTGAAGCAGCACAACAAGAAAGGCTCCCAAACTTCTTAAATAAAGAGCAAATTTAGTGCTAGTAGGAGAGTAATCTTTCACTGGTTATAAAACAATTTTGATGCAAGTATTGTGCACCAGCTCTTTTGCATGAAAAATTGGTTTTCCATGCCATAGACCCTAGAGCTCATATAGCCATAATGGTAGGACTACCAGCTAACTAAGGCCTCAAGTACAGCTACTTTCCCCTTTACTTTCTACCAGCACACTAGATGTCAAGAATTCCAGCTATTTTATTAGGAATTTAAAAAAAAAATTAAAAAAATAAGCAGAACAAGGCAATTTTAATAGAGAGAAGCTTAGAAATTCTAGATTATGGAAACCAAAGAACAAAATTTAAAAGTCTTCTCTATTTCCATGGAGAGATAGCAGAGCACATTGTTTCCTCAAGTCCAGAAGACCTCAAGGGATGAAAATAGATTCCACAGAGCTCCTCTTAATCCCTCTCTCCTATGTTTCAATGTGCTCTCCACTGGAGACAGGCACATCCCCCATCTGAACTCCCCACTTACCAGCGTTTCCTAGTCTCCTTGACATAAGGACATAAAAATTTTGTTCAGCTAATCTTAAACAAGGTGCTATCTCCCTCTCCTCATCAACAGGCTCAGCCATAACCTAGAGTGCACACAGAACACAACAGAAACTAGAAGCTTTCATTCTTGTTGAACTAAAATGGTTTGAAAGATTATGGGTAATCATCAACTACTTCAGCAGCTTAATCACAGAAGTTCCAGTATTGATCATTTCTTCCAGCTACTCACAAGGCAAAAAAAAAACCCTGCTCTCAAAGGATGAGCACTGTGCTGAACAACACATGGCAAGTCCTCTCATAACAGTTCAACAACTACTCTTCTATGTTGCTTTTAGGTATCCCTCATTTCTGAAGAATTTCCTGTCCTCTAAATGCTAGCAGAGATCAAGTATTTAATTAAAATGAATGTTACTTTTCACACTTTCTCAGCTTTCCTTAGAGTATCAAGCATCACAGCACAAGCCTCACGCAATGCTCTCATAATTTTGCAGTTTGGCAGCCAACAGAACATTGTTCACAGCTTAATGTTAAATGGAATTAATAATGTATGAGATAGTAATAATGAGTAATAATGTATTTGATAGTACAGGAGAGAGATTAAGCTATGTACAAAAAGATGAGAGGAACAAATTTACCATTTATGAAAGTTAAGGGTATGTTTACTTGACCAGAAGTTCAACTGGTGAATGTATTTAGGACTGCAGGCTATCCTAAAACTCTCATTAGTTCAAAAAGTCTATCCAGAGAGTAGTCTCAGTAGCTTTTACTGCCCAGGCCATTAAAAGCCCAGAAGAACCAATGGGACTTCAGAAAATATATGTCAGGTTTTCACAATGCATAGGAAGAGGAGATTAAATATTTTGTGGTTTATTGCTAAAAGCAGCAAAGTTAAGATTGCGCCTTTGATGTATTGGGATGGGATGGAACACAAAGCTACACAAAAATATCAGAACTGGATGACCTGCACCAAAACTGTCTGAAAAGAACAATTAACTCTCCAATAAAACATTCTGTTTTTCGCTTTCTTGGGGGAAGGGAAAGGGGGAATGCTAGACACAATGATTTAATCTTCAAAATAGTAGTAAAGGAACTGAAATTTCTATCACAAATTATCAATTGTGCAGCAAATGATTCCTTAACTTAATAGCTCCACACAAAATTAGATCATCTTTAAATAAAGTCAACATTTGTGAACAGCTGAATACTGGATACAGGCAAATCAAAGTATCCCATAGTGCCTTCATTTTCTAACAAGTTTCAGCATAGCAAATACCAAAATCTCTCTGAATAAAAAAGGTAACCTTTTTAAGACAGATCTTAACAGAGTTTTCCCAAGCACAACTGAAGTTAAGCAAACTAAAGAAACTTTGCTGAACTCTCATAATATAATAAGACTTTGAACAAAGACATTTTCTAACCATAATAACCATAACAAGAAACAAAATAAAAGTTGCCCTGTACAACGAGATACCCTTCTACTTTGGAGAAACAGAATGAATGATTTTCCTTTTCTACTCTTTATGAAAATAGGTTTGCATAAGTATTACAGTGCTACTAGAGTCAAGTCAATTAACTGATGAATTAATTTTGCTATGTTTTTCCCAAATGCAATATATTAGAGCCCACTGAGTTTTCATCACATTAAACGCTACATCCTTCTATGCTGAAACCTCACAAAGCTCGATGAAAGCAAATATGACTTGCAGATGTCATACAATTAGCTTAGAGACTTTCAATGCAATACTGGTAAACCCAGTGTTATGTACTATATACCACAGAGACTTCTGCATTGAGTTTGGGGATCTACTGTCATGCATGCTGATTTGTACAAAAATGCATAACCAATAAATATTGATATATGTTTTTCAAATGACTGCAACAACCACATATGTGAAAAATTAGAATCAAGCCAAGTGAGATAGAAAAAAAGGATAAAAGAAAAAAAAGAAAAAGAAAGAAATTTGAGACAAAATACTGTGATTTAACCCACATTATAGTGTGATATATGAGTATGAAATTCCAAAGAAAAACTCCTTAGGATAGAAAGGCTGCTGGTATTTGAATCGTAACATGTCAAGACAGCTCTTTAATCTTACAGTCTTATCTATAGTAACATTCTGCAGCTCTACAGAGCAAAGTTATTTTTTACTTTCCTTTCTCTGCTCTTCCAATGCTATCTAATGCTAATGTGTAAACTGAGTAATAGACTCTCAGCAAAAATAAAATTTTACAGTTATTCCACTACCTACTCTTTCTGAGAATCGCAGTAAGGTTTGTCAGTGAAGGGTCAAACATTTTTTAAACCATCATATCTCCTATTCCTACAATTCTCCAAAGATGAGATGAAGGTTGAATCTTCACACAGGCTAACTATATATAGCAAATCATAGAATCATAGA